>JAEQBH010004580.1:0-260060 GCA_016808115.1 Tetrastigma voinierianum | reverse complement strand
GAATACTCATGGATGTCGGAGTAACCTACCACGACATTCACGAAAATCGAGAGAGTATCCTTTGTAATGGAATCTACCCAAATACAAAACACATCCCCAACGATTCCACAATGACCACCACGAGGGTCTACATGCGAGTAATATAATGGCCACTTGGGCCCCTGCATCAATACTCACAAAATATATCTCAAATACATCAACTATCTACAATAGTTCAAGAGTTAATAAATTACTCTTTATACAAACATATATTAAAATTACCACATTCAAATACATGTTATACAAAATCAAAGCCCTGAGTAAACTTCTTTATATGTCGTTCGAATGCGAATTGACCCGTATGCGACACAATACCTAAAGGGGTCCGGCGAAGTGAGCAAAGCCCAGTAGAGATAATCTCCCTCACCAAGGCTCTCTCACCCTAGTGCACATCAATGGTCGCATAATCAAACACACATCCAAGTGCAACATACACATGTCTACGAATGTCTACATGCCATGAATGAGATTTCGACTCCGCATGCCCCATGTCTAGGAAACTCTCGCGGCTCCATCACTCAATATGTCGATAGGAGTAATATATCCTAGTCACTCACCGACTCGTCTCACAGCCACATACACCAATGCGACTGGCGTGCCCAGTACAATGACCCAGTATTGAGCTCTCAGGCTCCCATTACCCGATGCAGTGTCAATGGGCAGCCAATCCCAAGTCAATCGACTCCTATCACACAACCGAAATCTATGTGATAAACATGACCGTGTATGTCTTCTTTGGGCAACATAACTTTTCGGGTGATACAGCATCTCTTCACCTTATCGAACTATGATATCTGCGGGTCTCTTACACCCATCGCCTCGAGTTCTCCTTGACTCCTCGAACATACATTTTTCCATTGAATGAAAACCATTTCCAAACAAATGTATTTGTTTTTAACCGTGGACAACTCTCCGATAAATAGTGGGCCAACTCAGATAGTCTATTTTAATGGACAACCCTCCGATGTATATCAATTGGGCGAGCTCAAGAAAGCGTTTGATATTATATGGACAACTTTCCCTCCGATGTGGGATGGGTGGAGGGGATTGGAGTAGCTGGACGGAACATCAGATGACGGTTTGTCTCTCAAATATAATAACCTTATTGATGACCTAAGACCATTCTTACCATAAATTCCATGATGTTCATTGTAAATTGGTGTGGTGCCATATGAAGTAAATAAAAGCCATTTCCATTTTCTTAACCCCGTCATGACTTATTTTGGATGTTGTCTTATTAGTCAAGCCCACTAATCAAACACCCTACGCGGTGTTGATCTACAACCGTGTACTCATGACACACCATCAAACACCTTCTTTGGTGTGGTCGACTATGCACTCACACACCTAATTTCTAAGGTTACCCAGGGTCATATGGAATCATCAGTACCAATTTTAACACATTCATGCTAATATATTCACATATATATATTAACATAATTAAATCATAAAACATGTTATCGGAATTCCCGATCAATTACATAAAATTAGCTCAACAGAATTCAGTGCAATGTAATGGTCATTTTGAATCACTCAACCATACACATTTTCTAGTAATAACACACAAAATGGCCAAAATCTCGGACCCATATAAAACAAGGCACCTCTTGGTCCCTTCACGGTTCATCACCGAATATCGTGATACCGACACCATAAAACCGGGAGGCATCAGTCAGAAAAACCAAACCTCGGCTTATGTTGATAAGGCTTGCTGAAAATAGTCCAGAAAAAATTACATCATGGCGTAAAAGCAGTCTCGAAAATTCGTGACTGTTCAAAAGCAGTCCAGTAAAGCCGGACTGTCCGAAAACAATCCCAAAAATTTCTAAAAATTCATATACTGGAGTCGAAATTTAGAAGCGAAATTTACGGGCCTTTCACGACCTCTAATCAATCAAGCCATTACATGGCTAGGTTAGAAATAACACAAGTAGGAAAATTCCCTACCTCGGGAATTTAGTGAAACTCAATTTTTAGTGTCACGTGTAGCTCGTCGCATTAGATCAACTTTGCCTTCATCGAAGCCAATCTTTGTCTGATTTCCATAGATATGAGAAAAGCAAAGGGAGAGCAAAATAAAATACCCTCTATTGAACCTACCGCTGTTTGACTTTCTTATTTCCTTTTATTTTCGTTTTATTATTATTATAATGTATTATTATTATTATTATTATTATTATTATTATTATTTTTAATACATAATTTATATTGCCTCGTCGGATCAGTTTTTCTCTCTAGAAAATTTTATTTCTATTCGGTTCAATTATTTTAAATGAACTTAACAAGCTATTTTTCGACTTTGAGATTTTTGTAAAAATCTAGTCCACGATGTCACTAGCGGTTCTCACGAAATTCGTAAAATATTCCGTATCTCGAAACTTTTGGGTCACTAGATTCTTGAGGCAGAATTTAGCGGCGAAATCAGTTTTAGTCATCAGAGATCTAGAGAATTTTAGGTTTTCAGCGAATACGTTTTCTGTTTTACGGAAAGAATGATTTTTTTGGGTTTACATTCTCCTTAGAGAATTTCGTCTACGGAATTCATGCACATACGCATCACTCATGCATATGCTACCTTCTACAACTCCAAGACGTGTCGGTATGATAGCAGCCTGGTCACAATCACGATAACTCGATGGGTTTGTCAACTCATCTATGTCGAGAATGGCGTGAAACCGATATGTCTGCAACAAGGTCCTGCAGGCGAATCCACGAGATCTGACTCTGAATTCGACATATCTAACCAACTCTCACCCTAGATCCTAGGGAGGAATTTTTTTCCCATCTGATGGCTTTTCCAGAGGCCTCGACCTACAACTGGCTTTCGAAGGAAGAGTTGATCCTCCTTCCTCTTCCCACCGGCCTCATCTAAAGACTGCGTAGTCTCCATCTCTCTCTCTACAGCCAAAGCTGTCCTGACCATGGAGTCCATGTCTTGTAGGCGGAGGCCACAATCTACCCGAGTGGGTAGCTGATCCCATTCTCAAATCTCTGACCTTAGCCGCTATACGTGGCCGCATAGTCTATCACCAAGCGTGCCAAGCTCGATGAATACGACGTGATATCTTGTCCCGGCTGTCGTCGTTCCTCCAACTCTAAGACTCTTAGGCCTTGGCGTATCTAAGCAGTGGCGGAAAATACTTGCTCTGAAACCCATGGAACTACGCAGTCATTGCCTCTAAATCCACTAGGGTTTTAACCCGATCCATACACTTAGGGACTCACCCTCTGGTTGGGTTTCTGACTAGCACGATCTTATTTACATCGGAGTAATATCCGTAGTACTCAAATACATTCTCGATCTTAGGAACCAATGGTTTGCCATGGTCCCCCTCCCCTATGCTTGGAGGATGATGTAACCTTAAATCTCTGAGGTTACTGGACCTCCTGACTACCAATTGCACTAAGCTTATGCAATGGTAGCGGTAGAAACTGTGACGGCGGGCTTCTTTGGTCAAATCTGGTGGTGCTTGACTGGCACCCCGTGGGCGACCTCTACGCCCCCGACCTCGACTTGCCATCTACACATGTCGAATGGCAACCAAACTTTATTTAATCTATTTCGATCCAACTAGTAATGCGCATGCCAATTCTTAATAGACTTAACAATATGAATGACACATTCATCGCACAAGTGGTCTTTACTTAGGCCCTCCTTTTATTTATTCGTAAATTAATGACTTTCGTATTCGTTTCATTTTTCGAACCCCTAAGGTTATAGTTCTAGATCTTGTAGCATTCCACTTCTTCATATACATTATGCCATGCATATAATTTTCCATATAATAACCACGCAATCCCACATTTCCATATACATCATACCATGTATAAGTTTTCCAAACAACTGTGTAACACACAGTACACAATCACAAACATGGAACACATATCAAGACACAACACAAAACACACCATGCATCGTTGGTCTAGTTTTGCCGTGATTTCTGAAATGTCACGTACCTGACTTAACATCCTAACCACACCCTACATTGGTGATGTTCTTACAACTCAAATACTATGGCTAAGCTAATCCTCTCAAGCCCTAGGTAGTAGGTATACTAAGCTACGATATAAGCATGACGCCCCCAAAACCGGGGTGTCCGTTAACAACCCGATCAGCAGCGTAATACCGTGGATGTCGGGTAACCTTACAGACATTCAAAATCGAATGGAAGTATCCTTTGTACGGGAGCTCTCTTGAGAATACAAAATTTTGTCCCCAAACATTCACAATGACCACATAGGGTGCACATGCGGAGTAATATAATGGCCATAGGCCCACTGCATCAATACTCACAAAATATATCCTCCATCAACTTTATCTACAATAGTTCAGAGTTAATAAATTACTCTTTATCTGAGCATATATTAAAATTACCACATTCTAATACATGTTATACAAAATCAAAGCCACAAGTCGGCTTTCATATGTCTTGGTCAGTCTTGGGTCAATGATGCACACATTTGTGCACGAAGGGGGTCCCACGACAGGATGAGCAAAGCCCAGTAGAGATAATCTCTTACAAGGGCTACTCTCCACCAAAGTGCACATGCAATGGTCGCATAATCAAACACACATCCAAGTGCAACATACACATGTCTACGAATATCACCCATACCATGAATGAGACTCGACTCACCATGCCCCATGTACGAGCTCTCGTAGAGCTCCATCACTCAATATGTCATTGAAGTATTTGTATCTGGAGATCACTCATGAAACTCATCACATGCACTTGCATGTGACAAGCATCCTTTGGTATTACCAAATGACCAGTATCGGGCCCTCAGAAACTCATTACAAGATGGAGACATTGGATGGTGATGCAATAATCTGAGGTGTCCGACTCCTATCCACCTGACAGTTCTGTGTGAAGACATGACCGTGTGTCTTCTTTGGGCAACATAACTTTTCGGGTGATATCAGCATCTCTACTTACACCCTCTGAACTATGATATCGGGTCTCTTACACCCGTACGCCTCAGTTCTCATGACTCCCTCGAGCATACATTTTTCCATGAATGAAAATATTTCAAACAAAGGTATTTGTTTTAACCGTGCGTGACCAGCAAATCATAATGGTGGACGGGACTCAGATAATCTATTTTGTGAGACTGACCCTCAGATGTATCAATTGGAAATGGACTCAGAAGCGATTGATATTATATGGAATGACCCTCGATGTTGTAATTGGACAAACTCAGATAAATAATATTATTAGTCAACCTCCAGAACAATTCTCTCGAAACCACCTCATGCACTCATCTATTGTTCTAGGATCATAGAAGTTCTTTGTAGGAGATACAAACAAACATTTCCATTTTCTTAACACAGCAAGGCTTTGGTATTTGGACGTTGTCTTATTAATCAAGCCCCTTTATCCCTGACACCTACGCGGTGTTGATCTACAGCAAATGTACTCATGACACCATCAAACACCTAACACGATTAATCGATCTCAACTATGCACTCACACCTAATTTCTAGGTTACCTCGATTGCATATGGAATGCATGAAATCTGGGATTCTAACGCATTCATGCTTCTTATATTCCTTTTTGCTTCTGTGCAACATAGTCATCGCACGTAAACATGTTATACGGAATTCACGATCAATACACAAAATTAGCTCATGGTAATTAACAAACTGTTTTAATTCATTTTGAATCCTTTCGACCATACATTTTCTAGTAATAACACAAAATGGCCAAAATCTCGGACCCTTATAAAACAGGGCACCTCTTGGTCCTTTCTCGGTTCATCACCGAATTTCTGTGATACCAAAACACACCACAAAACTGAAGACATCAATCAGGGGCAAACCAAACCTGACACGGTCAGAGGTACTGAAAATAGTCAGAAAATTCTGTGTATTTGTTTAGAAGCAGTCTCAGTCAGTGAGCTTGTTCCAAAAAAGCAGTCCAGAAATTAGCTTTAAGCGTCGAAAACAATCCAGGAACTACAAAAATTCATATACTCAATCCAAAAATTTGAGAACTGAAATTTACGGCCTTTCACGGCCTCTAAGCCAATCCCAAGCCATTACATGGCCTTTAGGCTAGAAATAACACAAGTAGAAAAATTCCCACTGCTGCCATTAGGTTGACGCTAGATTTGCAGGTATAGCGCGTGGCTCTCATCGTAGATTAACCTTGCCTTCATCACAAACGAAATCTACTAACCGATTCCACATAGATATACAGAAAGAAGAAAAGAGAAGAAATAAAAAATAAAATTCTCTCCCTCCTATTCTCGTTCTCCCCACCTTTGTTTTTGACTTTCATTTATTTTTATTTTCCTTTTATTATTATTATAATATTATATTGTGTGTATTTTGATACATAACTTACTATTTTCATTCGGATCGTTTCTCTCGAAAATTTTATTTCTTTTCGAGTTCAATTATTTTAAATGAACTTTAACCAATCATTTGCTGAGATTTTGTAAAAATCTAGTCACAGAATCACTTGTGACTTATCGCTGAGAAATTCGTAAAATATTCTATTATCTCATAATTAGAAGAAACTTTTCTGGGTCACTAGATTTCATGAGGCAATTTATGGCGAAATCTGTTTAAAATCGTCGAGATCCTAGAGAATTTTCGGTTTCAAGCAGTACAATTTTACCCTTTTTCAAAAACATTTAATTTTTCTCGGGTTTTATAACAACATGGGAAATTCCTGAGATGGCCATCTCAGATGAGTCGAACCGACAAAGAGACAACACGAGATCTGCGAGGTTCCGCGGGACCCACGGACGCCAGGCGAGAGCGATTGCATATTAGGAAAAATAGAATATCTCATCCGAAGGGGATATCTCTGTCGTTACATAGCCTCCGAAGGTCAGGACTAGGCATAGCCACCACCACCTCGGCGACCCGGCCTCGGTAGCGACACCAACGATCATGGGGAGACACCATGTGATCTCGGGGATTCTGAGGTGGAGTTTAGCTCAGCCCGGGAAGGCCCATTCATGATATCAGTGCAGTAGGTGTTAAAGGTTGCAAAAGCATTATCCGACTCCTCGCGGGACATCGCCATAACATTCTTTGATTCAAACTTTGGTGTGGCCTTGAGCACGGGGGTCCTTTTGACTACCGTCGACCGGAATACAAGTGGATGTCGGGTTACCGGCCAGCCACTTCAATGATCGGGCGAGTCTCCTTTGTATGGGAGCTCTAGCGATACATTACACACGCAGAGCACATCCCGACGGAGTCGATATAATTACAACATGAGCCAAGCGACTCTTGGGCTATAAGAATACTCATAAAACATACTAACTATATCTGATAGTTACAAGAGTTAAAATTTTACTCTTGTCCTGACACATAAAATTTAAGAATTTTTAATACATAGAAGAATACATCCCACAAAACCAAAGCCCGCAACGGCTTTCTTCTAAAAGCGGCCTCTAGAGTGGCTTGAGTCTCTTAGTGCGCTCCACTTTGCTGAAATAATAAATTCCTGACGGGGTGAGCTATCGCTCGATGGTGAGTCTTTTTAAATGGTACTCTCCAGCTGCACAGAATTACGTATCTGATCAACAGAAAATAAACACATTCAAGTAAATGTGATCCTACTTGAATGTCTACGCGATAACTCGGATCGAGTCCTCACTGGAAGCTCTCTCACACTCGCCTAAACCTTATAGAAATTATTGTTTTGTTGGTGGACCCTCCGTGTGTATATATATCAAATTGGGCCGCAAATGATTGATATATTATTTGTTGTCAATTCTCTCAGATGGGCAATATCGAATTGGGCCGCTCAGGCGATTGATATTTTTAATTTAGGCTACCCTCAGGCAATTAACATTTTAGACAATCCTCGAACCATTTTCTCTAGACTCATCTGTGCCTCCTCTATAGTCCTAGGATGTTCCAGTGCATATGGAATGCGTCTTATGCCAATTCAATCTGATCTAGTCGCATGCAAATATATAAACATGAATATATTCACATAAAATTAAATCACACAATCATGTATTTATGTAATTATCATCTCAAACATCAAAATTAGCTTCGCTTGGGCTAATGATCAAACCTGGCTTTATTGATTTGAATTACTTGACCAAACCCGTATTTTCACATTATATTTTGGGAAATTCGCATTTGGAGAAACGCGATAAAACCTAGTTCTTGTTCTATCAAGCGCAATCCTTCAGTTCACTTTGTGAACCATTATTTCGCCCGATCGACCTCTGCATAAGCCTGCATCCATGGCATGAATCACACCATTAGCCCTTAAGCAGTCCGTGGCTGATCCACGGGACTATAAATGGTTCCATAAATCCAAACAATTGATTCGAGTTTGGGACGATCCAAGCAACCCTACGGCTCAACCAACTCAAACATCAACATAGTTCTTAACGAAGAATAAGCCGTGGGGAGAAATACCACCAAGGAGTTTGAGGAAACTTCCCTAAATCACAGTGCCATGTGGCCTCTGCAGCGTGGCAATTTCATCTTGTCTGAGAAAGGCCGCCGTGTCGGATCTCCTACAATCCTAGAGAGAAGGACGACTCTCTCTCTCTAAAAATCAGATTTGAAGCTACTGCACCTTTTCTTTTCTTCTCCCCCACGTTTTCTCCCTTTTTGCTTTTTGAAGAGGATGACACTATTCCTGCTGTCTCTAGTAGGCAAAAATAATCCCACAAAATGCCTATTATGTCCCTCTTTTCCCGGTTTGATGTTCGGCACTACCTCGGCCGTCATTTCATCATTTCTTTACTCATGCCACTATGGCACATGAGTGCCTGGTATATGTGACTTCGTCGAATCGAAGAAATCGTTCACGGCACGAAGAAATACGATGTCTCGAGAAAAAGCGTGTCGACTCAGCTATCTCGAAATTTTCACGTGCTAGCTAGATTTCGTGAGGCGATTCAACGATTACCAATCCGTTTAGGTCATCCGATATCTGAAGAATAAATTTCAGTTTTTTATTTGAAAATAACAGTTTTGTAGTAATCAAAATTACGATTTTGCCCTTTTTCGAGAAGTGGAATTTCTCGGGTCCTTGCACACAGGAAGTTTGACACCCCATGGCGACTGTTGGTGGTAAGAGCGATGATGGCCAACAAGGCGATCCATGGTCCTTGTGTGCTGAGGCTCAGCCCGACATCATCTTTGCATCAGCTTTCGACAAGATGGGCATCAGAAGGAAGAGGCTAGAAAAAGTCAGCACCCACCTGCGAGGATTCTCTGGTGAAAAAGTGCTACCTTTGGGATCAATACACTTAGTGCTCACTCTGGGAACCCCATGCGGGCAACAACAACGATAAGGTTTCGTGTAGATGCCCCCTCGTACAACATTGTATTAGATGAGCCTCGCATATGAAGGTCGTCGCGCTTCCGCTTATCACATGAGCAGTCAAGTTCCCAGCCTTAAATGGAGATAAATTGGTTAGAGGAGACCAGCGTGTGGCTAGGGAATGTTACACGGCGTCCATGAAGCAAAAAACGGTCGAAAGTATACACCTAGACGAACTTGACATGCGCGACGAGGTTAACACCCGACCTAAGCCCTCAGAAAAATGGGCCGTCTGGTGGGCGACCACCACAGACACCTCGCTACGGTGGTTCAGTATTTAGCGGAGACCTCATAAACCTCCTTATCCGTTTCTTAAAACAGAACAGAGGTGTTTTCACATGGATGCAGGAGGACATGGGAGGGGATTGACGCGTAATCACTCACGGCCCGAGCGTCGATCCCTCCCTTCAAACGATTAAGCGAGAGAAAGAAGAAGCCGCCCCAGGAAAGCCCAGCGATTAATGAGGGTCGTGACTCCTCGGTGCAGATAATCAAAATGGAATACCCAGGAGTGGTTGGCTAACGTCGTTCTCGTAAAAATCAGCTGGCAAATGGCATTTGTGCATCGATTTTGTGATGTCAACGAGCATGCTGGCGACTTCCCACGGGATCGATCTCATAGTGAGCGCTGGCGAGCCGTGGGCTCATGGCTTCATGGATACTTTATCCAGCTACAACCAGATCAGCCTGGATCCCGAAGACCAAGAGAAGACCTCTTTCATCACTGGGCAAGGGACCTATTGCTATCGGGTAATGCCGCTAGTTAAGAGAAAAGCGGGAGCCACCTACTAGGGTTGGTGACAGGATCATTGAGAAGCCAATAGGGACGTCCATGGAGGTATATATAGATGACATGTAAGTAAAATCAACTAAGGCCGAGCTCCATATAGCCCATCTGGCCGAAGCATTCTAGATCCTGAAAAAGTATAATATGAAGTTAAATCAGCCTATTGCCTTAGTCTCGGCCATGGGACTGGCCCAGGCTTTATAGTCAACAACCGGGGAATAGAGCGGGACTGGGTTGAGATGAAAACAATGTCGGCTTTGGTAAAGACCTACCCGCGTCAGGGCGTGAGAGACAAACACCTAACTAGAAGAATAGCGGCGCTAAGCCGTTTTGGTCGAGTTTTCCAGGCGGATGGCGTGTCAGCCATATTCTAGGTTTAAAGAGAGCACCGGCGGGATTCTTGAAGAAGCATTCACGGCGTTAAAGCTATGCAGGCTCTCCCCGTCTTGTAAGGCCCTCCCGGGGAGAGCTCCTCTTTGTACCTAACCGTTTGGATTCGCAGCCGGTGCCGTCGATCGGGGAAAGAGACGAATGCAATGACGGTTTACTAATGCTGGTCGAGCTCTAAGAGGGGCGGAAGAGAAGTACCCAAGGATGGAGAAATTAGTCCTAGCATTGGTAACTGCAACCAGGAAACTCCGCCCTTACTTCTAAGCTCATACTATCGAAATCCCAACATAATATCCAATGAAGCAAGTGCTACACAAACCCGGGAGCCTCACGGAAGGCGATGAAGTGAATAAAGCAGGGGGGCTGGCCAGTTCGGTATGGACACTTTGACCTTGAAAGCAGTGAATCAAAGGCGGAGTCTTGGCGGACTTCATTATGGAGTCGCCGCGAACTTCAGGCGGAAACCACTCAAGCGACCGACCTCCTATGCGGAGGTACATGCGTGGATGGGGCGAGCAGTCTCACTCAAAGTGGTGCAAGTCGATCCTGACCTCTCGGATGGAATAGATATCGAATGTCTTCGTTGGGTTTCTGAAACACCGATAGCGGCGCAGATGCGGTCGTCATAAGCGAAGCAACCTCGCCCATTCCATGGGGTTGACGGTACGGAGGTATGTAGCAACTCCCAGGTGGTAATGATCAGATAATTCACTCTGACCAAGAGGCGAAAATGATCTACCTCAAAGATGCAGGGAATTACTTAAGTTTGTATGAGTCGGTCGGACCGGCGGCATCACGAAGCGAGAGGTCGCGACGGATGCTGCACTAACAAAAGCCCCAGTGACGGCTTCCCGAAGACTTTGATGAAGTGACACCTGTTGAACATCAGGCATGTCATAGATCTTAACAACGAAGAAATATCTCGATCATGTCGAGGCCAAAGTGAATGGACCCATTTAGGTTCACTTAGTGGAAGGGTTGTTGTCGAAACGACTGAAAAAGAGGCGGCTTATCGAAGCTTAGGTCGAGGTCTGCCAGGTTCATTATTCACCAAGGAGCCCTTTACAAGCGAGGCTTTTCCTCACCCATCCTCAAATGCATTGCAAGGGAAGACGCTAACTACGCACTAAGGGAAGTACATGAAGGCATATGCGGAAATCACATCAGGGCACGAACATTAGCGGGAAAAGTCTTGAGGCAGGGGTATTATTGGCCATGATGCTGGAGGCCTTGACAGGCTAGTCGAGAATTGCAAAGTCATCCAGAACACGCCAGATCCCTCATCTCCCATCAAGCTTGTGACGCGAGTTATTAGTAACCCTTTTAGTAGTGAGTTGGATATGATGGACCCTACTTTATTGGAAGGCGTGAAATTTTCATCGTAGCGTTGGATTACTTCACGAAATAGGCGGGCATGCGAACCCGCCAGCTACTATTCTGAGCAAAAGGTGCGCAATTTTGTTTGGCGTGCCATAGTATGCAGGTTTGGCATCCCGAGAGCCCTGGTGTCAGATAATGGGAAATAATTCGATAATCCGGATTCCGAGGTTTGCCTGCTTGGCGAGCTCGGAATAAGGAACTACGCTGTTCCCGGCTCACATGCGATCCCGATGGACAAGCGGAAGTCGCCGCCCGAGGAACCCTTAGCGACATTGAAGACCAAGTGGCAGCCTAAAGGCAAATGGGTAGGAATACCTCCCGAGGTGTAGACTACGGAACTACTGCGGTCAAACAACTCGGGGAGACCAGTTCGCTGGCCTTTGTACAGAGGCGTAGCCTGTCAGTCGAATTAAATCCCAGGTTGAGGTGTGTGTGAGCACAACGAGCCCTTCTTCTAAGCTTGGATCTCCTAGATGAAAAGCGTGACGGTCTTGAAAGCATGTGTGGTTACGAAGGAAACGGCCAGTGCTACGATCGAAAAGTTAAACTGGGAGTTATAAAGCCCGGGCGTTTCAGGTTTAGAGCTCCTGCCAGGGAAGATCCTACACATGTAGGCTAGGGCCCAACTAGGAAGGCCCTTGCTGTCGTGTGGTGCGTGAATTGGGCCTAGCGACTACGAACTCAGTTGGAGGGGAAAAATGCTGCACCTCATTCTGAGCATTTTGAAACATATCAACGATTCTATCGATGAACCTTCAAATTGTAATCCTCAATAAAATACCTACAGTTTTCAGATGACAATTTGCATGTTCATTGGTTACTTCGCTCCGTGTGTTCATTGATTATTTTATTTAATATCCTTATGAATCAAAAAGCAAGGTATATCAGGAAAAGAAAAGTGAGCGGTTCGGCCATAAAACGCATGAGAGAATTAAACTTGTAAGTGCGAATCTCTCATGCTTCAGAGCAAAGGGGTGTTCTTTATTTGAAGAGACCTGGTGGCTCCCGGAGAGGTTACAATCGGTAGTGTAGATCACTACGGCGCGGAGCGAGCCGATCTGAGTAGTCCTCGGGGGGGTGGGGGGTAGGGGAAAGGGAAGAAGAGAAGCGGAGGGGTGAGGTTCAGACCATTCTCTCCAGGCCCTCCGCCTCCTCCGAAAACATGTTCCCTAGTCCAGTTCCATCAATGGGCTAGACTAGGGAACAACACGACACCTACAAGGAAGGAGCTAGGGAAAAACACAACTCTTATCGATGGCGAAACCGTGGAATCAAGCATCAACCCTTGCCAATCAAGCATCAACCCTTTCCAATCAAGCAAACCCAATCTGGCCCGATCGGACCTAGGGATCTCATCGTGTCAGCTCACAAGTGTCGAGACGGGGCCAGGCTCGCGACCCTATGAGTTACCTCGTAATGCAATGGGTACTTATAAAGGAGCCTGGATACCTTGGGAAACCACATAACTCGTCCTGATTCTCCATAGTCAAGCGTTTAAGTCACGCACACAAGGGAAAGAAGGCCTTGTAGCCCAGGAGCCCATTCAGCTTAGGCACATTATTCTATGGAGCCTCAGTAGCTTAGTTTTCAAGAGTTGAATTGCTCAGCTAAGGCCTTGAAGCTAAGAAGCTAATTCAGCTCAGGCATATTAGCCCATGGAGCCTCAACAGCTCAGTTTCAAGAGTTGAATTGCTCAACTAAGGCCTTGTAGCCCAGGAGCCAGTTCAGCTCAGGCATATTAGCCCATGGAGCCTCAACAGCTCAGTTTTCCAGGTTGGATTACCCGGCTAGAGGCCTTGCAGCCCCGGGACGGTTCGGCTCAAGCATATTAGCTCATAGAGCCACAGCAGCTCAGTTTTCAAGAGTTGAATTGCTCATCTAAGGCCTTGAAGCCAAGAAGCTAGACCATTTCGAGCCCGAATCGGCGCGCGGGCGATAGCGACTCGGTTTTGAGTTGAATTGCTCGACTAAGGCCTTGTAGCCCGGGGCGGCCATTTCGGGCATATTAGCCCATGGAGCCTCAACGGCTCGGTTTTCAGGGTTGGTGCTCGGCTAAGGCCTTGAAGCCAAGCGATTCGGCTCGAACCCAAATCAGCCGCGGAGCCATAGCGGCTCGGAGTTTTCAAGAGGCTGGTGCTCGGCTAAGGCCTTGTAACCCGGGGCGATTCAGCTCAGGCAAATTAGCTCATGGAGCCTCAGCAGCTCAGTTTTCAAGAGTTGAATTGCTCAACTAACCTTGAAGCGAAGCGATTCGGCTCGAACAAATTAGCTGGGCCATGCGGCTTAGTTTCCAGAGTTGAATGTTAACCGGCTAAGGCCTTGTAGCCCGAGGCGGTTATTTCGAGGCATATTAGCCCATGGGGCCCTCCAGCATTTCGGTTTTTCAGAGTTGAATTGCTCATCCTAAGGCTGCCAAGCCAAAAGCCGGTTCGGCTCGGGCCGTCGACAGGAGCCATAGCGGCTCGGTTTTCAAAGTTAAATTGCTGGCTAAGGCCGCCGCGGCCCGGGAGCCGGTTCGGCTCGGGCATATTAGCCGGTGAGCCTCGGCTCGGTTTCAAGAGTTGAATTACTGACTAAGGCCTTGAAGCCCGAAGCTAGTTATTTCAATTAAATCAGCCCGCGAACCATGTGACCCGATTTCAGGTTGTTGCCGGCTGAACTTTGTAGCCCGGGGGTAGTTCGGCTTCCGGGCATATTAACCCGTAGACCTCAGCGGCTCAATTTTCAAGTTGACTTGCTCCAACTAAGGCCTTACAAGCCAAGAAGCGGTTCGGCTGAATGAATCAACTCGAGCCCATGGCGGCTCGGTTTTCAAAGTTGAATTGCTTTCAGCCCAAGACCTTGTAGCCCGAGCCCGATTCGGCTCAGGCATGTGCTGGTAGGCCTCGGCCTTTCAGTTTTCAAGTTGAATTGCTCATCTAGGCTTGAAGCCAAAGGCGGTTATTTCGGGCAAATCAGCCCGCAGAAGCCATAGCGGCAGTTTTCAGGGTGGCCGCTTCCGGCTGAAAGCCTTAAAGCCTAGAAGCGATTGACTTCGGTGTCGGCCTGGAGCCATAACCTTTCGATTTTCAAAGGATTGAACTGCTCAGATAAGGCCTTATAGCCCAGGAGCCCATTCAACTCAAGCTAATCAGCCCCGCGGGCCATAACATTTGATTTTCAAAGCTGAACCTTATAGCTAAGGCTTCGTGGCTCGAGGCTAATCAGCCCCAGCGAGCCGCGCAGCATTTCGAGTTTTCAAAAGCCGAAGACCTTGTGGCAGGAGCCGATTCAGCTCAGACGGGTGTATGGAGCCCGCAGTGGCTACGTTCCTGGCTCGGATGCTCCACTGAACCTTGGAGCACAAGGAAGCAGTTGTTTCATGCGGGTAGCCAGCGGGGCCACAGCGCTCGACCCTCTGAAATGTTTGCATTCAGAGGCCTTGCGGCTTAACTAGCACAAGCACATTGACCTAGGGAACGCAGTTAAGAGCAACGCAAAAGGATAAAAAATTGAATGTTCATTAAGTACCAAAGCCAAAAACGGCACTACATATACCCCGGGTTTAAGGCCCACGGATGACAAAAACAATCAAAGGTGCGCAGAGGAGACTCAGACGTCAGGCACAAGAGCAGAGGGAGAAGAAGGGGAGCGGACCCCAGTAGGAGTGGCTGGCTCATCAAAGCAATCAACAGAAAAAGTCTCTTCCGCCTCTCGACCAGCGAAACATCAGTTGAGGTCGAACTCGGAAGGCGTTAGCGACCTCGCTTTGAAGAAGCGAGCCATCAGAAGCCTTTGAGTGCGGGGCCTCGTCTCTCAAACTTGCAATCGCTCCATCGCTGAGCGACCCGGGCTTCGCCTGCGAAGGAACTCCTCTGCCAACGCATTACACTCATCGGTCGAGCATTCAATGACCTCCAACCTTGGAAGCCGCGATGAGCTCGATACAGCGGCTCGGCCTTGTGCGGCTCGTCATGGCGACGGAACTCTTCCTTGGCCGCGCGACTCATTCGCGACATGTAACCCACCTCACGGCCTCGGGCTCGCCCTCGGCAACTCTCAAGTCTCCTCGGGCACTCTTCTTTAACCTGTTGGCGCCCACCGCCGAGGTGTGCCTCGGAGTCGAGTTAAGTTTCAAAACCTCTCCGTCATGCTTTGCCTGCAGACACTTGCTTGATTGACCAGCTCGGCAATGAGCCACTCTAGCTTGTAGACTCTGTTTTACTTTGGGCACGACTGTGGCCTTGATTTCTCAGTTGAAGGCAGGTTGGCGGATCGGAGCAGGGTTAAGCAGCAGACCATATCTTGGGACTCTTTACCTTAATCAAACATTGGTATATCCAAGTGCTCAGCTTTATCAACATATCATATGCAAAAGTTCAAAAACAACCTGCAGCAGTGATGTTTATATCATATATACAGTACTGGGTCCCATTTACATATTCAGAAACTATACATTTACATTTATTGATTAGAGCGCGGAACCTACAGTGATGAACCCCTACTAGTGTGCTGGCCCGACTGAATGGGGAAGATCGCTGACGTCCTCCTCTGTACCTACACGGATTAAAAACCCGTGCTAAGCTTTACGCTTAGTGGAAAACATATCTTATAACTTATACGGATACACATGCATTTATACTGAATCATAATAAACATATAAAAGAAACATAAATCAAAATCTTCATGAATTCATATAATCCACATGTATAACAGGTCATATCATATTCAGAGTAAACTTAGACATATACAATGGCAAGGCATCTGATTCATCTCTTTTGTATCGCATGGCTTTCCGGGTTTTCAGTGATTTCTATTCATCTCATCATTGACATAATTCTGCATAACATGCATTGACTTTTGTGAGAATTCTTACATCTCCCGTGAACTATGAGGCCTATCTGAGGAGATGCCGTATATATAGTCGGAGCGGGTGCAGTTCCTTTCTCTCATGTTGTTCATTATTCTAATTTGCATGGTTTATGTTCCATGGCTTTATTATACAAATTAGGACGTATAATTATGCGAAGGTACCCGTAGGTTCATACTGGTTCATATCTCCCGAAGGACACATTCTTATTCATATTCCTCGTATACGATACTGAACTTATACATATACTTAGACGGAGGTACTATCCACATACTCATATTTCTATCTATCTTATACTTATTCGGATCTCCCGTAGGAGTTACAAAGCTTATGCTTATACAGAGGTACCCTTATGTACTACAAAACTTACACTTATGCCATAGGACTTATACTTTTATACAGAGGTGTTGTTTGGAGGTACCGTGAGTGCCTACAGAGATATTACGAACATCGCGCGTATTACAGACATTCTTATATTCGGACCTTATACGTGTATTACAGACTATACTGAGTCTTCACAGACTTATACTTGTTTCTGAGCTTACTCTTGTATTTGAATCTTATACTTATTCTGAAACACTATCTTGGTCTTACGGATCTTATACTTGTATTCTGAGAACTTATTCTTGGATTTGGATCTTATCACGGAGCTTATTCTTGTACAAAAGTACTGTAGGTACTACTGATTCATTATGCGGAGGTACCCGTGGGTACTCACGGACTTATACTTATTTCTGAGATGGGAGTAAGTAATTCTTGAGATTAATCGATCTGAAGGTACCGTGGGTACTACGAGGCAGAATCTGGTACGATAGGGTACATTGATCTTTACCATGTCCGTTTCTTTACTCTTATTATTTGTTGGTGTCTTATCATATGTGCGATCGACTACCTAAACGATCATCGAAATGAGTAGGGCGCAGAAATTATGATAATGCAGAAGGTCTGTCTGATGTTGAGATTTTGCACGATGAGTCTTAGAAGCCTTAGTCGGGACGTGCTGCTTGCATAGCGAAGTGTAGCACCGGCGAGTGCGAAGCACCGGTGGTTGTGCTGCGCATGACATGAGTCTTGTCAGCGTGAGAGTCTTGAGAGCGCAGCGGGAGTGCCGAGGGAAGGGCCAGCGGGTCTTGGGAACCAGTGCGAGCACCAGCGAGGACATCCTCATTCATACTTCGGTCTGAGTAGTCATACTATCATATGTCTTTCAGAACTCATAGCTAACTTTATCATACATGTTCATAACATGTTAGCTTTAAATATTCATGTTTAGTTGCGTTTTAAATATTATCTCTATATTCGTATTTCGCTGAACACATACATACATTTGCATTTCTTATACTTTTCTTATTTCATGCCTAATATATATGGCATTCCATATACTTATGCAGTATGATGTATGTATTCACACATCATTTAAAAAATGTATTCTTGTCCATAGTGATTGTTTTCTTGCATTAGAATCATTCCAATTGGATCATCAAACTAAGTTCATGGCATTTTCATGTCAAACTAGTCAATTCTGGAATTACACTAGGGACAGTTTATATGCTCTCATTTTCCGGGGTCTTAACTTTGTGGTATATCTCTTTGTACTCTTTTAAAGCTAAGGTGCTAAGGGTTCTCCTCCAACTGGAATCACCCAAATTGAAGCACCAAAACTCAAGTTATGTCCTAAACAACCCGGACTACTCTATGTTCAAAAACAGAACCAGAAATTGGCTTGAACATGACCCCACTTTGAGTGAATATTTGATTTTAGTATCAGAATCTGAAGAGTGCTATTTTAGGATTGTTTGGTTCTCCTTGAAGTCGTTTGTTAGCCACTTGAATAACTCAATCGGATAAGAAATGAAGCCCAGTTATGGCCAAAATCGAAGACAGTCAAATAGGCGGGTGTCACCTTTTTGTCTTGGAATGCAGTTCGATTCTGGAGGCTATCTTAGTGCAAGTCAAGGTGTACCAGTACAGGTCACAGTACCAGAATGTGTGTTTTTCTTCCATTTTCCACATATGTTGTTCCAAATCAACCCGATACTCCATAAACATTAAACCACTTAATTCATCTTAAAATCTACTATTTTTACTCAAATCATCTTTCATTACATATCTTTCACTCTATTGAACTCAAACATGTTTTCCTATTCATCTCTTATACAAGGCCTAAGTTTACTCAACCTTCGAAATGCAGGGTTCTTATCAAGAGCCTAGAACAGAACAAACTTATTTCATACTTTACATAACCCTTTGAACCCAGCTACATACTCAATGGACACCACAGGTCTTCTCACCATATAAAACCATAGAAAACAAAGGATTTATGATGATTTCCTTACAAGAACTCATTCTAGGGTTAGGTTCCTATTTGTTACAAATGTATCTATACAAAATCCATGTGATCCACTTGTTATATAGTTCCATACTCAAGGTTAGTTTCCATACCTTTTTGCTTGGCTTCTCTTCTTCTTCTCTTCCTCTTCCTCTTCTTCTTCTTCTCCCCTTCTCTCTTTACAGTTTGGTCTCTCAAAATGAGAGACCAATTGCTCTTATCTAAAATTTTCCTTAAGGCCATGTTTGGCTAAGACAAATAAAACCCATTTTTGGCTTATTTTTCAGTTTTTCTTTATTTAGCCTTTTCTACTCTTTATTAAACTCAATCTAACCTTACATATTATGCTGGCATCCCATCTTTTCACAAAATTCCATAATTGCATAACAACTTATGGTTATGCCATTTATGCCCTCAAGTGAGTAAATGACACTTTATCCTTGTCTCACAATATTCGTTTCGGATCTCTTATTTTATTTACGAAAGAATTCCATTTGGCTTATATTATACCTAAATAAAGTGAAACTCTTTTAGGGTACATTCGGGGGTGTTGCATGACACTCGCGTTCAAGCGGCCCTTTTAAGCGAGCTTCTTGGATGTGACAGCCGCCTGCCCATACAGAACGAAGAGTCAATGCATAACTCGAAACCAAGATGAGGGCTGACAAATAAAGACATGAGAACTTACGGAGGCAACACCCTGGAGTAATAGAGCCAAAGCCTCCTCAACAGGCAGGGCATCCGATTTCACAGAGATCGAGAATCCACACGAGGGCCAGGCGAGATGGCATGACTGATAGCTCATATTGGAAAGTAAGAATCGCAGATAAAAGAAAGCCAGTGGCGCTCCCTCCCCAAATTTTCGGGTATCGAAGAAGGGAGCTCCGCCTCATTAGGAGGACTCCCAGCGGAGCGGGCATAACCGCCGGCGGGTCCTGCAGCCCTCGAAGGGAACCCTCGGCATCATGATAGAGGCGGGGCCAATTTAGCACCTACAGCCCTTTCGGCACCTCGGCCCGGGGACTGCGGCCTTTTGCCCCTGCCCGTAGGCCGGCGAAGGGTGATGGGAGAAGCGAGTCGGCCTGGGGCTTTACCACCAGCCGGATGGCTCTTCTCAAGGGAATCCTGAGGCTTGAGTTTCACGCTTCGAGGTCTTCTGGATAGCGTCTCCACCCGAGCTCGAAGTTCTACCTTGGTGGGCTTGAAGACAGGAGGTTTCTCATGGGAGAACTTCATGGCGTGGGAGGTGAGGTACTCGAGTGGGACGGGAAGGCCTTGAATTTGAAGATCTGAATGTCGACCTGATGAGCTAGGAATAACCTCGCGGAAAACTGCGCCCAGCCTCCTCTTCACTTCCCTATCTTCGGGGCTAAGATCAGGGCGAATACCTGAAGAAAACAAAACCAATGCAAAATCAGAAATGCCTCATAATTTGTGAAGACCAGGCCAAACTAAAACAAAGGAAAGCTCATGTAGATTCTCAGGGGTGGCAATGATTGGAGCCTTGAGTGTCCTCCCGGTCGGAAAGTTGTACTCCGATGGCGGCCGTAACAAAAGTAGCGTTGTGATGCTGTGAGAAGAGGGAGATGCGAAGAGATGTCGGCGGGCGTTGGAGGCAGCTTAGACAAGTAAAGAAATCCCTCGGCGGCTTCCTTCATTGAAGGAATTCAGGAGTAAGTATCTTGCAGACACGAGCCCTTGTCCACCAAGGCAAACTAACGAGCTACATGAAATAGCCGGAAGTTGGCGAAAGGCGAGAAATGAGACGTTGAAATCTTTGAAAACCACTTTTTATAAAGGGGTGTAAAGGAAAGCGCAACCCATTCTCAAAGGCTACCTCGAAAAAGCACACCATCTTGGGCACTTGAACGACATAGGAGGTCGGCGATCGAGCCCAAGCTGAGCGCCGAGGGCCTATATCGTCTTGCAGGCCTCCCCGAATAAAGCTCAATCTGCCCAGGACCCACCGCGAGGGCATTACAGCTATGCCGACCTCGGAGTATTCGGACCCCAGGGTATTTAATCTACATCCAATTTGCTTCGGCTGCACAGGAGGAAGATGGTCCTAGCGGCATCTCGACGCGACCATGGGCGTGATTGGATTCGTATCCACCGCCCGAACCGGATACCACGGAAGGGTCACCCCTATCTGTGAGCGGAAGAGCGGCCGGACATGGAGCCTGAGCGGGACAGAGTGAGAGTAGGGAGCGGGATCAGACAAAAACCTAGCAGCTAGCCTGTGACTCATGCTTGTCTCCTTGAAAAGACGAAAGAAGGAAAAAGAGCGTCTGATCTTGGGAACGAGCGAAAGGCGACCTGGCGGGTGTCCACACAACTCCGAAAAGTCTTAAACAATGATCGAGACAAAGCTCGAAGAAAAAGGAAGTTCAAACTACGCGAGAAAGAAAAAACGCGAGATATCGGGGAGGCACGCAAAGCGACGGTCAGAGGATATTCTCAAAAGCGGCCCGAAAGAAGCTAGAAATGGCCTTGTCGAAAAGTCATCATTACGAATGTTGGCGAACGAAGCCACTAATCAATGACCTAGCATAAGTGGAAGTCACACCCGATCGAGCGTCTGACCCCGCGCCTCGCTCGTTGTGGCCGAGGGTGGCGACGTGGGGTTTAAAGGCGGCGTGCGGTGCGCTTCAAGCCCAGTAGCGGGATTAAAGGAAGGCGATAAGCGGGGCCCGGTGTGGCTAACCTTGGCCGCAGGCCCCAGCTTGAGTCTGGCCACTGCGTAGATATCGCGAGAAGGCGTATCGTATCACATCGTCGAATAGCTCCGCGATGAGGGAAGTAAGATAATTCACGTAACTCATGAATTATCGCCTGTAATCAGAGCGACGATAAGGGAAGAAAACAATAATCGGAGGTCTGTATCATTCTCGATTGGGAGAAATGGTCGCTCATTATCTTGGAAGCCCGGCGTCCCGATTGAAGGTGCCTTGAGTCGCTCACTGGCGATCGATGCTTGCGTGAAAGAGCGCTTGGCGTCGAAGAAGCGACAGGCGAAGCTGCCGTCGGCTTTTTGTTTCTTTATTTTGCGGAGAAGCCCATCACGGGGACGTGTGTGGACCGATCCGGCAACTTCAACACGCTCCCGACCAGGATTCGGGTTGGCATAAATCAAAATATATAATTTTTTTATATATATTCATGAATTAATACAATAGATTTACAATTTTTTTATTTATCATTTAAACAAAAATAAATAATTCCATTATATATTTTCTTAATTTAATATTTTAAATTTAAAAAAAAAATCGATATCATATTTAAATATAAATGAGTTTTTACATTTCAACTAAACATTTTTTAGAAATAAATATATTATTTAAAAACACTGAACAACGCAGATTAGATTTTATCTATTTAAATCTAATAATTTCATTTTTAAAATCTAATTTATATTAAAAAAAATTATATATTTTTGGTATTTATAGAATAAAATAAAAATGGCCCTTAAACTGTCTCTCTCTCCCACGCTTTTTAAAAACAAAATACTAACATGATGAATGCGAGTTCTGATTTCAGTATTACTCTTGTCTTAGATAAACTTATAACCTGCAATACAAAGCTTCTCATGCGAGGCCCGTCACAGTGGCCAAAGCCTCTCTCGGTCTTACACTCTCAGTTAACTACTAACAACTGGACATTGAAAGAACAATTCAGCATCGCTCTTTTTCTCTGTGCGATAATTAGGGTTTCGTTAAATGCGAGTTTATTTTTAACTGGGAGGAATTTTGGGTCATTCGATACATATATATATTTTATATTTGGTTGTGATAAATCCTGGATCGAGATTCTCCACAGGAAATTCCTAATTTTTACCGACTTCACCAGAGTTGCTCGGAACTCAATATTCATCCGATTCCTCACTTCCCTAAATCATTCTGAAAGTCTTTTTTCCCGGCTCTTCTGCTGTACCAAATAATCTCTACTCTGCTAGAAAATCTAATGTTTTTTTGTTCATTTGCTACCATATATCTTCCTTTCATTTTCAGTGTTTGTCACTATATTGTTTCTCTCTACATTCCTTTGACTCCTTGGTTTCAGTTCAAACAGGGAGGCAAAGTTGTAATTGAAAACCCTTAATCTGATTGTGGCAAATCACACAATATAGTATGATAGACGAAGATGTTTGGAGAAAAACTAAAAGTGTTCGCTTGTGGGAACACAGACTGTTTGGGAAGTTAATTAGCAAAGCAAGAGGGGTGGAAGGTCGGCTGTCAAAGTGGGTTTCTAGAATAGAGGGCAGTCGCGGGTTGTAACCCTCAGCCACCATCACGCTAAGCACCAATTACTTCAGCCTTAAATTATAGCATGTCAGGGTTTCTAGAATAGAGAACCGAAGTCGCTGGTTGTAACCCTCAACCACCATCTTCAACAATTACTTCAGCCTTAAGTTATAGCATGTCAGGGTTTCTAGAATAGAGGAACAGTCGCTAGTTTGTAACCCTCAGCCACCATCGCTAAGCACCAATTACTTCAGCCTTAAATTATAGCATGTCAGGGTTTCTAGAATAGAGACAAAGTCGCTGAACATAGCCCTCAACCACCATCGCCCCTAGCACCAGATACTTCAGCCTTAAGTTATAGCATATTACTTGTAAAATTTATGGCTAGAACATAAAGCATAAAATATTACAATTTCAAATAATAAATAAATAAAACGTTTCAAACATAAAAGCATGATATATTGCAACTTTAAATAAATAAATAAAAAAAAGAAAATGTTCAAACAAAAGGATGAGTCGGCAGGCTAATCAAATGGTCTATACAAAGGGTATTCACGGGAGCATGTGGTATTCAGGGGGATTAGACGGAACAATCACTTAGTAGAAATGGTTTGATAGCAATAGCACATTGCAGCGTCAGATGGTGGGGCACGTGTTCTGTAGGTGGGACAGGTGTTCACTATAGAAGCAACCGCAGGATGAGTCAGCAATGGTAACATCGTGAATAAATAAAAAAGATAGGTTATATTATGAGATAAGATATCGAACGAAAAACTCTTTACCAATAAATCTGGCTTTTTTCATGCCACATGGCATCTTGAAGAGATACTCAATTTTTTTTTTAATCTAAGTTACAATATGTTATCAATTACCGTTTCACTATAAAAATGAAATCGTAATTTATAATTATAATTTTAGTAAAAAATAAAATTGTAATTGATAATTATAAATTTAATATAAGAATTAAATCATATCCTTTGTGATTTCAAATACTACTTAGGTATATGTTTATAAAAAAAAAAAAGGATAAAAGTAATTTTTTTTTTTTTCAAAAATAAGGCTATTTTGACCCAACACTCAGGGTTTAGTGGACAAAAGGCTATTTTGGTGCAAAATATAAAATGAGCCTATTACATATTTTCTTTATGTAAGACGTAAACTCCCGAACCTCTTTCCAGCTGCCTTCCTTACCTTTTTGTCATTTGTCATTCGTCATTTGTAGCTCCGCATGAACCATTCATTAATCCGAAGAGTAGAAAGAAAAAAAGGAATCTTATACTCCCGTCGCCGGAATAACTGATAAACAATAAAAGAGATCTGAGCTAGTTGATTATGGGCAAGAAAGAAGGAAAAGGCTTGTTATTAGAGAAACTCATTTCATCTATCAAGGGTAATTTCAATCCCATTCGTGAATTCTCCTGAAAAGATCTTATCAAGGCAACAAATAATTACAATGCATCTACAATTTTTCCTAGAGACAGTGACTGTAGTTGATACAAGGGATCTTTGGAAGATAGGTTGATCTCCGTTAGGAAATTTAAACATTCTTGATATAATTAACTTGAATTGCTTGATAAAGGATATCGTAAATCGTCGGCCGAATGGGTGTCGCGAAACCTTTGTTGAAAATGCAGGATCGAGGTTGAAGAGTCGGTTGAGTTCGTCTGATTAATAATTCGCCAAATAGCCGAGTGGCCGTGAATATCAGCAGCAGTCTGGCGAGTGGATCAATTGCATCTTGTCCTTCGATGAAGCTAGGTGGAGTCGAGATATTGTCGAAGCTTGATGAAAAATTGACAATCAGCTTTTAGAATTCATACGAAAAATTTAAGCATGTAAAGCTTTCCAGATATAACCATGATGGAATTTCAAATCAAAATAATAAATAAAAAAAATCAGAGATTCAATTGAAAAGACAAAAAAGAACCCTTGATATGAGATTTTGAAATAGAAAATTTAAGAATAAACAAAAATATGAGAAAATAACAAAAGAAAAACCTAACCTCAAGCTCATATATACCTCAAGATCGAAGTCAATGTAAAAGCAGAAAAATTCAGTTTTAGAAAAATGAAGTAAAGCGAGTAATTCGGTTGAAAATAGGAAGTCTGAATCTCGGATGTGAGCTTGATTTCTTAGTTAAATTCGTGTGAAAATCTAGTGACTAGAAAGTTCGGCAGATACAAGAGCCAGTCGGAATGTTACTGTGATTTCACGGGTGATAGAGTCGTCCCGGTGGGCGAGGAGGCCAGAGATTTTTGCAATCTCGAAGTCGAGGAGATGAACAGGTTAAGTTCGATTTAAAATAAAGTGGCGAAAGAAATAAAATTGTTTTGAGGTATGATTTAGAATGAAGTAATATGAACTATGTATTCAAAATGATAATAATAATAATAATAATAAAATGAAAAAAAATCAATCAGAAAGGGGGAGAGGGCGTCGAGAGGAAGAGGATGGGAGAGAGAATTTTTTTATTTTTTTTTTCTTCTCTTCGTTTGCTTTTCTCGGATCTATGAAGGGGGTGGGCAGGTTTAAATCGGGGCGAAGAAGCGAAGTTGATCTGTGATGAGGAGGCTACGTGTGAGCAAATCTGGAGTTCGATATTTCGCAGGAGTAGAAATTTTCCCTCTTGTGTTATTCTAGCTAAAAAGCCCAGTTTAATAACATGGATGAGCTTAGAGGCTGAGTGAAAGGCGGTAAATTCGGAGTTCTGAATTTTGTTGAGTATGAGAATTTTAGAAATTTTCGAGATTGTTTGGACTGATCAGGAGCTTAATTTAGGGAAGCCCCATTTTAACGATTCGGGTGAATTTTGAATTGTTTTGGACAATGTCGTGTGAATTTTCGGGACTATTGCAGGTAGTCGGACGTGATGAGTTTGGTTTTGATCCGGGATTGATGTCTTCGGGTTTTTGTTGTGTGTTTTGGTATCATGATATTCGGTGATGAGCGAGTGAAGAATGAGGTGCCTGTTTTTATATGGGTCAGAGATTTGGGTCGTTTGTGTATTATTATTGTTGGAAGAGTGAATAATATGATTGAGTGGTTCGTGTCGTTGTGTGATGAATAAAACCTTATCGTTATGCGTAGTTGAGGTGTTGCATGGCTCGTTGGAGGCTAGTCGTGGACAAATTGTGTGTATCCACTAGGCCCTAGGGATTTATGTGTGTCTACCCGGGTTGTAGTGACTTGTGATGTCCATATATACTTGAATTAGTATGTTTGATTTGGAATTTGTATGGTGTATAATATGAATGTCAAATGATGCATGGATAAATATGCATGAGTAATTATGCACATATAGTTCTCATTATATATGTAGCATGGAAGGTATGAATAGACAATGGCATAATTTGCATTATCGTGCGCGAAAGCGTCGCATGCGTGGGTGTGGTGTATAGTTGAGAATTCGACTATTTGTGTTAGGTGTTCGATGGTGTGTCGTGAGTACACGGTTGTGGATCCCGTACTGCGGATGGTGTTGATTAGTGGGCTGTTTAATGGGACAACGATCGAATAGTCGTGCGGGTTAAGGAAATGGAAATAACAGTGCATTTAATATGTTGTAGGCGCCTAAAACAATAGAGTGATGAGTGTGAGTGGTTTTGGCAGAGAATTGTTTGGAGGGTTGACCCGACAATATTATTTATTGGAGTGTGTCCCTTCTGAGCATCGGAGGGTTGTCCATATAATATCGATGCGTCGAGTGCCAATTGATATTATCTCATCGATTGTCCATAAAATAGATTATTGGAGTCATCCTTTCTTATATCGGAGGTTGTCCACGATTAAAAGCCAAAGGCGCTGTTTGGAAATCGTTTAGATAATAGGAAGTGCATGTTTGAGGAGTCGGTGAGAACTTCGAGGTGTATGGGTGTAGGGCCGCGATCTGTGGTGCGGCCTTAGGTGTAAGAGGCGTACGGTATGTGAAAAGTTATGTTACTTGAAAGAAGACCTGCTTGATCGTGTTTATCGCGTAGATTCGGGTGTGTGATAGGTCGGGTTGACTTGGGATTGAGCGCATTCACGCTTGCATTGGGCAATGGAGTGGGCTCGATACTTGGCATTAGTATCGGTGGCGATTGTCGCGATTGGTGTATGCATGTGAGACGAGTCGATTGAGTATTTCCGGGATATATTCTTCGATGACATATTGAGTGATGGATAGAAGGAAACGATGCATCGGCGTGACGATCAGTCGTTCGTGGCATGTAGGCGTCCCGAGGAGTAGACATGTGTATGTTGCGGATGTGTGTTTGATTATCTGAATTGCACGTGCGCTTAGGTGGGAATGGCGTAGTAGGAGATTATCTCTTGGGCTTCTCACTTATCGTGGGACCCCCTTCAGTCTGGTCGGGTCTGAACTGGCTAACTGCATTCGGACCGCACGTGAAGAAAGCCGACTTGTGGCTTTGATTTTGTATAACATGTATTAGAATGTGGTAATTTTTAATATGTTTGTATAAAGTAGTGCTCTTGAATTATTTTAGATAGTTGATGTATTTAGGATATATTTTGTAGTATTGATTCGGGGCCCAAGTGGCCATTATATTACTCATGTAGACCTGGTCATTGTGTTGTTTAGGACAGGTTTTGTATTTGGGTAGAGCTAAGGTACAAAGGGGCTTGCGTTTTCGCTGAATGTCGGGTAGGTTACGGCGTGCAATGTCCATGGGGTTGTGGGTTGTCAGCGGACACCACAGTTTTGGGCGTCACCTCGCTGTCGAAGTTCTCAGTCAGGCTCAAAAGGCCAAAGGCGCGCCTTCGAGTTCGAGGCTTCGAGCGGGTGTGTCTCCTACTCTTCTTCCCCTTCTTCTCCCTCTTTTTCTCCCTCTTCTTCTCCTTCTTCTTTTTTTTTTCATTTTTTTGGGGAGCATTGGAATCACCGGGGAACAAAGGCTCCTCTTTTGCAATCGGCATTGCAAAACTCGTCGTTTATTCTCTGTGACAAAAAGCAAAATTGTTTGGTTTATTTATTTATTTTTAATCTGTTTCAACGATATCGTTTTAAGCTGCGAATCCATTTGGCGTCATTATGGATAAGTTGTCACTACCCCAAATGACAGCCGTTTTTGGAGTAAGTAATGTGTTTTTATTCAAAATAACGTTGTTTGGACTCTTTGCGGTCCAAAAGCACAACATCGTTTTGAATATCACCTAAAATTTAAAAAAACTTGATATGGCTAAAATGACGCGTTTTGGCCACACAAAGGTGAAAACAATATCGTTTAGGTCCCAAAAATTATATTCCCACATGATTCCGAACCCTCCATTACCATTTTTTCTTTGTTTCTGGCGAAAAAGATTCAGCAACCCTCCCGACCTCAATATCAGCACATAGAAAGAAAAAACGAAAGCAACTCTTAGCTAACAACAGTGTTGTAAAAATTATCTAAAATAGAAACTCTTTAACCTTCAAAAATCGACCAAAATTATGAGGCCGAACTTCGAAATATCTTTTTTGATTGATGTATTTTGTATTTTGTTAAAGAGATGTTATATTTGATATAAAATAAATTTTTTATTATCATTATCATTAGTATCTTTCCTTGGATGCTTCATTAACTATTTAAATAATGTCAAATACATAAAAAAAAAATTATTTATTAAATTTTAGCTTACTTAATTATATATATATATATATATATATATATATATATTTCCTAATAATTTATATAATTTTTTTAATAATTTTTTAAACTATTTTAATCATCTTATTTTGCATATGGGTCAATACCAATGTTGTAAAAAGCAGGACCGGTAGTGAACCGGAAAAGTTACGGTTCTACGGTTCCTTTAGTTGGGCCGGTGAATCAGGCAGAGTGGTTGAGCACGTGACGTAATAAATATATTATTTATATTTTTAAAATATATAATTAATAATATTTAAAGTATTATTTATTACTTTTATATAAATAAAGTATTTTAAAATTTATTTTAAAAATATGGCATAATGTTGATATATATGAAAACATATTAAAATGGAAGAAACTTATTTATATAAATATATACTTAATTAGTAGTAATATATAATTTTGTTAATAAGTAAGTGGATTCCCTTGTAACTTCTTCTTCTATATTCAAATCGACCTACGTTATTTAATTGAATTTTTTTAATTCCTGGCTGCTTTTAACTTTCTGAGCACTTTGTCCTGAAAGCAACGTAGTTTCGATTGCTAAAAAGCGTTAAAGATGTCATTTAACTTAAAAAAAAAAAAAAAAAAATTTGTAGCGTGGCTTAGGTCGGTTCGGCTGAAGCAGACCCCGGTTCATCGATTCTGATCCGACCATCAGTTCGGGCGGTTCCGCCGGTTCAATGCAAAAGCGGTTTTTGATTGAGCGGACGGTTTGTGGCGGTCGGCGGTTTTCGACCCAGTCGGGCCGACCAGTCAGTCGTCGGTTTTAAAACATTGGTTGATACTTGATCGATACATCGCGATCAATATGTCTCGGGATTATCGAAGTCGGTGATCAATCTCGCGGCTGAACCATACTTAGGATCTTTGTTTGGAAGCTTCGCTGCCAATGTAGATTTATGGCGTAATCTGAGTCCTCTCTCATGAATCCGACCTTCCAAACACGACCTAGAAAGTGATCAAAATATTACATGGAAGAATCGGTTGACATAGCGGGGAGATTGCTCATGGTTCATGTTTTCGTTTGATTAAAATATATTTTTAATAAAGGGAACAAGGAAGCGACAAATATTAGACTTGGCAAATTTTATTCTATTGTGAACCCTACACGTTTTTTGTATGTTTGGGTTAAGTATAATCGTCTTTTGGTTAAATTACTTGTTGGCCAGTATAATACATTTAATAAGAGTTCATGTTATGTTTACATAATACGAAAATTGATCGAGCGCGTGTTTAATTATTATGTAAATTAATATTGTCGAAGATTAGCATGTTTAATATGTTATTTATGTTAAATAGTGATGGGTTAATTATAATTCATATTAATTTAAATGATCTATTAACAACGGAGTTATAAATGTTGTGTCGTATTCTTCGATAGTAGTAGGTTGTGTTTGAATTTGATAAATTTGATATAATTATCTCAAGATAGGATGAGATTATTATTTCGGATAGGATGAGATGTGATAATTATTGTGTTGTCATGTGTTTGGTGTCTCTGGATAAGAAGCAGAGATTAAAAATTTATTGTTTGCATTTAATATTTAAATTTTATGTTTTATTCCAAAATTAGTTATTGAATAAATTGGACAAACCTTTGTCATTTTATTATCTTGTTGTCCCTCACTTTGGGTGGGGATAAATTGTTTGAAGAAAAACACAGGATTCTGATTAAGGTTACAATCTGTGGTGCAGAGCTGGCAAAAATCCTATTCTATCCAGTGTTATCCTAAATACCAAACAGCTCCGAAATAGATTAAATACGAATATAATCGAAAATTAATGGGTTTGAGATTTTTTTTTTCCCTCAAAACAGGTGGAGTTTTTTAGGCGTTGTTGGTCGGCCATGCCCTACCTTATTATGTCTTTATATTTTTAATAGATAATAAAAATAATAATATACTTTTAAATTAAATAATCTATAAAAAAATTATAATATTTCATTGGTTAAAATCTATTAATTTTAATATAATAAAAAAAAGTAAAAAACAAATCTTAAAAGTAAATAAAAATAATAGTTAAACAGGGTTGGTGGGAGAATTAATTTCCTATCCTCGTCCTATTTAATTTTTTTAAATAGACGGGTATGGAAAATAATATAAATAAATAGGACATAGTTGGGATAGGGAGACCTTGTCCCAAAACCCGCTCTATTGCCTTTTCTATTCCCAAAAAGTAATAACAAAAGAAAAAAATAACTAGAAAAAATAAATTTTTTTTTTTTGAGAAATTGGCTTAAAAGGATAAAAATAAAAGTTATTTCCAAATCTAACCCTTTACTTTTACAAGAGCATCTCCAAAGGAGCTATGTAAATTATCTAGCAAAAATATATATTTTTTTATTATATTATACATTTTAGTAACTTGACTTTTGTTCACTTCAACCACAATCTTGAATGAATCCTCTGGAGTTTTGTTAGGCGTAAAATTAGAGTAAATTGCGTCTTTACCTGTATGAAATAGCTAATATTATTGTAATGGAGAAATAAGTAAGCGTGATAAATATTAGTAGTTGAGGCAAATATTTAGTCATTGTAAAATAGTTAAGGAGGGTTTAGCTGTTTTAGTAACCCCTTGGAGATGCTCTAACGCTGGATTAAAGCTAACTTATGTTGGATGTGCTGTGAGAAAAAAAGTGATTCGATTCTCAAATTGACCATTAACCTTGAGTTTGTTGTAGTTAGCGGCGAATGGCTTGAAGATCATCAGTCACGAGTTTTAACCGTCTTGTGCGTGTTGGAGTTAACCACCAGCCAAGTTGGTATTTGAACGACTTGTGGGTGTCGAGTCTTGGTTTACAACGTTATTTTATATGTTGAACATGAATTTGTTAAGTTAATATTTGAGCCAAGCTTGAAGGGGTGTCGAGTCGCGGTTTTATTAGGCTTTTATCGTATTGAACATGATCTGTTAGTTATTTAAATAACTTGAATAGGGTTAAGTTTGGGGTAAATTTATCATAATGATGTGTTTTTATCTTTCTTTTAGTTTAACAAAGAGATTAGATTTGCAATATCATTTCCTTTAAAGGTTACCTTTTTTTATGCTTAATGAAATCTTAAACAAATCTGAATATAAGTAAAATAACTTGAAAGCATATTAAATTATTAATTTTAGATTAATGAGTAATAAATAAAATAACATATAATATTTAATTTGCCTTATATTTTATATTTTTCTTTCATTTACTTTTTCTCTATTTTCCTTCCCATTGCATTTTCTTTTAAATTTTCAGAACAAAACAACATATGTTGGCATATATATGATTATTGATAAACAAAGTGGAAAGCAATCTTTCTCAATTATTCTTTAATTTTTATTCTAAAAATTTTGACATAAATTTTAACACAGGAAGAGTGTTGTTATCATTGTCCCTTTGATAGGTTTCCTAAAGCAAATGATGCAGGAAAGTTGAGCAGAGCAGCTAAATCCTGGGGCATGATTAGTGAATGAAGTTTACCAAAATATAAGGTATCTCTCTTTTTTTTTTTTCAGAAAAGTAGAATATTTTTATAAAAAACTTTAAAAAACACCTCGGTTAAAAACACTTCCTAAGTTCTTTCATTAATGACTATATTGGTACTATTAGCAAAGGAGCACTTTCATACTGTTAGCCCACAAGACATGTTGTTTGATATCATTTGTATTTTTGGAATACTATTATTCACTTTAAAATTAAGGGTAATGCAAATTGTAGAAGTGTACTTTTTTAAATTTACATAGATATTTTCTTTTTATTTTTCAAGAATATTAGTAATGAAAATAACATATGTAACATTTTACAATTTTTTAAAAAATAAATTTATTGATTCAAGTTAGCAATATAATCGATATAAACATAAAATCAAAAATGATAAAAACTTTAGAATTAATAGTAAAATGGTCGAGCTTAAGATGCATATATTTGTTAATCAAAAAATCGCAAAATCGAGATACATAGTATCAGTTAAAATAAAGTCAAGAAAGGCATAACAAATTTCAGTTAGGGCATTGTATACAATGATTAAGACATTCAGTAGGGTCATTGGTTTATTACTATTAGAAATATTTTTTCTTAATTTTTTGGGGCACGTTTGTCATCTGCAACAATCTCTCTTGTTAACGAAGAATAACATGAAAGAGAGACGAGCTGGAGGGGCGGTTATGGCTTCCTAACAGGAAAAATTACATGTATTGACACAAGTGGGTTCATCTGGGTTAAGAGAAAGGGGAGGGGCTGGGTTTTGGGTTGGGGAGGGGCACGTGCGTGTGGGCTGGGGTTGGAGGGGTGATTAGTTTTAATATTTTCAAATTTGTATTTTTTTTTCTTTGGTGTAAATATTAATATTTCATTAAGTCTTTTATTAAATGTGGAGTCCCATTAAAAAAATAGCAAGTTCTAAAGCAAGACAAACCCAACGTTGACTGTCGAAATGCAACAAGGTGAGGAAACTGCAGTTGTATTTTCAAATTCTCTTTCTATTCCTAATACTATGCATTAAATTAAAATAAAATACAATACAGAAGAATAAAGAAGAAAGAAAGAGGAAAGATTAGGAAACTCCCGGCAGAGAGAGATGAACATTTCAGACTAGCTCTCGACTTGCGCAACAACCAAAATTTCTGAGCGTCTTGTATTTTTTGGACAAACGTCTTCTACTGAATCCATCGGCAAGCTCAAGAACCGGTTTTTGGGGATGGGTTAGGGAAGTTTTCTGAGCTTTAGGGGTGAAGACACTCTTTTTACTTTTTACAGATGATCTTCACTTCCGCTCTGGTTCAGAACAGCATCCTGCCTTCAGAGACGATGAGGACTTGACAGAGGAGAAGAGAATCAGGTCATCACTCTTAGAAATATTTGAAGAATCAAGGGTGTCTATTGGTTTCTCGAGAACTACTGCCCATTCAGATGAGTTGTGCTTGGTTGACTGACCAGATCATGGGTGCACAAAGGGGCGAAGAGTTGTCTGATTTTCTACATACCAAGTCATGATGTGCGAAAGCAGACCAGATTTGGAGATGCATTGCTGGATGTGAAAATGTTCCGCAGGAGAAGGTGGAGGTGGAGGGCGGTGTTAAAGGAGCATACGATTTGTCTGGATGGCATGTGCAGGATGGGTACTATGTCAATCTTTGCTTTCTGTATTTTAACATTCATTTGCTTCATCAATCCATTTTCCCATGCGTGTTTGTATATTATAATTTCATTTTTTTTTGAAATAGAGAAAAGTAGTGGAAGAAAAATAAAAGAAAAAGATAATTATTATTTTTGTTATTATTTTCAATGTTTATATTATTAAAATAATATAATATAAGTCTTTAAGTAATTTTATCTATATTCAATTATTTAGTTTTTCATCAAGAACTAAAAGTAATAAAAATTTTCCTTTAACTTTTTTTCCTTGTAGATTTTAGGAACCAAACACAAACACAATATGAAATAATTGCTTCTTTGAGGAAACAACAAAATATTCAAATGGAAACCTTAAAAGAAAGGAACTTATAAAATAGAATAAAATAAAAATTATAATTAATCTTTAAATTTTAAGTACTCTCAAAAAGATAAGTTTGTTGAAAGAATTTCAGTTAGAGTTTTTTTTTTTTCATCATAGTAATAATTAATCATTGGAATATGGCGCTTGAATGACACATTTAGTTGCATGACGAACAATAATATTTAGGAATAATTGACATGAATATTTACGATATATCTAGTAAAATCTTACTTCGACATCTCTTTCCTCATTTCACCTAGTGACTTTTATCTAATTGACTGTGACTTTTTAAATCAGTTTGGATTCCCATCCCATCTCTCCTCCCACCTTCATCATCCAACAACTGCTCTTCCCTCCCTCACTTCTCTGTACCTCCTTTCTCATCCCTCCGCTTGCGGGGTATGCAACAATGGGAAAGGGGCGTCGTTTCTCAGAAGGCGTGAGTGAAGATCCTGTGTCGTAGGCCGATGTTGGGATTTGGATCTTCGACTTTACTGTGATCGTCTACAACAAGTACATATCAGACTCTGTACAAACCCTTACAGATTACCAACTTCTTCTATGCTGATCTTGAATCTGCTGTAGCTTCTCCGCCGAGTTTTCTCATTAAAGGCAGTCATGCGTTTATTCCCAAGTTGGGTTTTTGTCAAAAATCTAAGTTAGGACTAGTAAAAAGATGATTGAAATGTGGAATTATTCATGTATATTGGCTTCAAATATTTAAACTAATAATTATCTTTTTATCACCATATATATATATATATATATATATATATATATATATATATGAAGGTGTATGAAATTAATTTTAAATTTATCACTTCATAGTACATCTTATATTTTATTCTTATAATCCAATTGTGAACAACATTAAACATCATCGTCAATTATATGCTTTCTTTATTATAATTTCTAACTCACTATAGGGTCACTACAAGAAAATAGGCTTTCGGTGATAAAATATTTTGTCACTAATACTTTAGATTTCGTCTACAAAAATATTTTCTGATAAAGAGTATTTTTCGTATTGTATTCGTCGCCTTAACCTGTCTTCAAAGTTTTGTGACAAAATCCTATTTCGCCGCTAATATTTTTTCCGATGAAATAAAATATTGTAACAAAGGTTTTTCTCAACAAAATATTTCGTTGCAAAAACAGAAATTTTATCATTAAAGAGGGAAATATTGTCACCAATACTTAATAGTTAACAAAATTCATAATAAATTAATTTATCACCCAAAGAAGTTTTTTGTTTTTTGAATATATATTTTTCACTAATGAATTTTTCTTACATATTTTGTTTATAAATAAATATTTTATTAAATATTTTATTATTTTCATTATATATTTTATTAAATATTTTATTTTTTGTTAAACATTTATTATTTTTTATTAAATATCTTATTATTTTTTATTAAAGTTTTGTCATTTTATAAAATATTTTATTTCAGATAATTACATATATTATTAATGGTTACAAATTCATTCCTAGCTATATTTATAATTTAACAAATTAATTTTTATTATTTTATCACAAATTATATAAAAAAAAAACCTTTAAGGCATTAATTATAATGAATTTCAATTATAAACTTGCCTACAAAAAATGAAAATACATATGATCAGATCATTATGTAAATATTAGAACCCAAAATCTCTGCTAATATTACATGGCAGCGATATTGGTTTAACAAACTACCTATTAAAAAGCAATTACATTATTATGACGAAAAAAAGAAAAATATAGTAATGAACATCAATCGTAAGCACGTAAGTTCTTTGCGTTGAATCTTTGATGCCCGGTGTTAAATTAGATGCGTTCAGATATTTATTGTTGTTGTTGAATCTCAGCAGTTTAATCTTGACTTTACCACGAGCTCTGATTTAGAAATCAAGTAGTTTGAGGCCAGCGTGTCGTTTTCGTATCACGAATCGCGTAAAATTTTTCCAAACATCTGCTGTTTTTCAATCATGGCGATGAACCATTCTGATGATTGTCATTATATCTCCAACATCTTCTCCTAACCTGTACAGAAAAGAGAAAAATAACAAATTAAAGGAGCGAAATCATTCATTCAAATGGATTATAAGGCAATATTTAAATTAGCATGTGAATGATATTTAGAACTTGTAAATAACAAACTTTAGGTCAGGTGAGCATGGTTGGAGGCAATTAGGTCGCTATGAAGATGATTGACGATTGAAGAATGTTTGTTAGATGTGGTGAAATGAGTATTAAATTTCTTAAAACTCGAAGTCTTTGTTGTGGGTAAGGCTTTAACTTTTTATTTATTTATTTATTTTCATTTTTATTTAACAAACAACTAATATGTATCCACTATACGTCCATTTTATTTAGCATAATCTTTTGCATTTAAGTTCATTTCATGCAATTGATGAATGTCACGATTTATATATTTTTTAAAGTTCAGACTATCATAAAAGTAAAGAATTAAAACTAGAGTTTACAAATTATTAAACTAAAAAAAATTGAAATTTCATAAAGTTTTGAAAATTTAATAATTATAAATTTAAAAAATTGCATTTCTTTTTTAAAGTTACACTAAAAATAAGATTCACTTTTATGACTCAATTCTAGTAATTGAAAATTTATAAATTAAAATATTAAAATTACTAGTATATTTCATAAATTAAAATTTAAATCAAAATAAAATTTAATGTAAGGAAGTAAAATAATAAATTAAATCAATAAAAATATAAAATTCTTAACAAATTATTGATTTACAATATTTGTATCTTATGAATTGTAATTTATTATTTTATTGATTAATAATTAAACAGAATAATTATATGTTAATATAAAATAATATTATTAATTAAGATATATTTTAATACTTTACATTAATTTTTATTTTATTTTACAAACTTAATTAATATTTGAAATATAGATTCAATATTTAATAAAAAAAAATGCAATAAAAAATAAATAGCTATGGCAGTTACAACTTTTGTGCATAACATATAATTTTATTATCCAAATAATTTTAAAAAGGCAGTTACAACTTTTGTGTGCATAACTTATAATTTGGCTATAAATAATTTTAAAGAATATATACTACTAGTTAGGTAATATATATATATATATATATATATATATATATATAAAATAATTTAAAGATCAAAATATACAATTAAAGATAAATTTATAATTATATCACAAATCATCACAATATTTAAAAAAAAAAATCCTAAATGAAATAGATAATTACAAAATAGTTATATGGAATAAGTTATAACTTTTGTCTTCTTAGTAGCCCAAAATGTATGATAATAGTTAAAGATAATAATTCTTATTGAAATTATTAAAAATTAAAATTGTCATTTTGTTAATCAAGAGGTGATGGACACTTTACACTATTAAAATTTTTACATAAGTAAACAATAGAGTCAAAATCAATTAAATTTTGTTGAAAATTTTTAAATAAAAAATTTAAAACATAAATGAAAATAATAACCTTTAAAATTATATTTATAAACAAAAGAACTCTTAGAACAATGATTAATAGAATTTAGTAACTTGTTTTTATTTAAATTGTTATATAATTATTTTTTAAAATAGTGTGATTGATTATAATTAAAGATATTAGATAATATTATTAAAAAATTATAATTTCTTAAAGTAGAAATTTAAAATTTTTAAAATTTATTAAGAAATATATCCAAGCTTTAAAAAATTCTAAATGAATGACAATATAATAGTTACTTTTATTAAAAATGTTTATTATTTTTTTGACATAAGTCGTGATTTTTGTTTTTCTATAAAGAAAAACACTTTAAAAGAGGCTAATTAACAATATTAAGGGTCGTACTTAATTTGATACTTTATGTACAAATCTTTTATAATTAAACATTGAAAATTTAAAAGTAGATTAAATATAAATTAAATATTTATTAAAATCTATCCAAGTAATTTAAAAAAATACTATTATTAATGAAAGATAAATAAATAAAATATGATTATTTGAAAAAACATAATCTTTTGTTTGTCAAGATGTACCATGATACTTTACAAAAATTGTCATGTACATAATATATTATTATTATAATATGTTTTAACATAAAGTATTGTGTGGAGTTAAACATACTGTACAATATATTAGATGATATAATGTTTAACAATTTGTTTTAGTGTTCGTAAAAAATATTACATTATCTCATGTGATATTTAACTTGCAATCATATATTTTGAATGAATTTATACATAAAAGTATTATTCAAGAATTTATCAAATAAAATGAGTGATATTATTTATTTCTAAATCTTATCATGAATAATTATTTAAACTTCATTTGTATTTTAAAACATACACATTTAGTTGGTTTCTACTAAATAAGATTTGCATGCTATAATATAAATTTTTATGATAAATACGATAATATAATTTTACTTAGGGGACAAAGTATGATTTTGAATGAGAAATTAGACAGGCAGGTTGTTGCATATTCATAATAACTTAAATTCAATATCACATATGACTTTCATGGGTGCTTTTATCTAATATAGCAAAAACAATTTAGTATTACTTATGTTTGGACAATATAACCACATTCTATTTTTATTATATATTGTTGTTTTTTTACATCATATTATAAAAAATAATTGTGAAAATAACCATCTTTTATTATTCATAACAAAGAAATTATTACAAATTCAAACATTTCATTTTACATAAATATATCTTGTAGTCTTCAATTTTATACCGTTTTCATTATTTCTATTATCAACTAAATAAATATATTTATATATATATATATATATAGAGAGAGAGAGAGAGAGAGAGAGAGAGAGAGAGTCTAAAATTGTATATTATATTATTTTATAGTAGGAGATAATTTTATTATTATTTATTAATATTAAAGTGATGTATCTATTGTCAACAATTTTCAATTTGGAAGTAATATATTTATTGACAAATCAATTTGTAAGTAAATATATATACATAAAAATATCTATCTTTTAGTAGCAGAAATTATTTTCGTTGTAAAAGTATGTTTAGTCACAAATATTTTCATAAGAGAATTTATGTTTTTGTCACAAAAGTTTGCAGGAGAAAAAAAAGCGCCAAAGTTCTCCTACCATGTCTTTTAATTGATGAAATTTTCAGGATTTGTCAACAAAGTTTTCTAGAAATGCAATAGTATTAGTGATAACAGTTAAAAATTTCATCGGTAAAAGCTACTTTTAGAGACGAAATTACAATTTATCCCTAAACTTTCGTCCACAATAACATGTTTTCTTGTAGTGGGTGTTATTTTGCTTTATAAATGTCGGTATAGCCAAAGTATTCGAGGAAAATTGTTCGGCTTGTTTTTTAAGTTTGGAATCTTGGCTTCTTTATAGTGGTGTTAAGTTGGTTGGAATGGAAGTTCGTCGAAAAGCGGAATTTATTAATATCTCTTATCTCCGAATGATGTCCGTCTGATTTGGGATATATGGAACGATGGAATAGGGAGGCAGCTTTCAGCCAAAGCTGTATATAATCTTATTGTTCTGTCGTTCAGTGGTGCTTGCTTTCTTTTGGATGTCGAGAGTGGTGAGAAGGATCTGCTTGAGTTGGAAAAGCAACTTCTTAGAAATATTATTTGGAAAGATACATCAACCATAGGAAACATTTATGATGGGGCTTACACATTAGACCAAAGGCTTCGGTTTAAAAAAGTTCTTATTGTTGTTGATGATGTTTATGATATTACACAATTAGATGTGATAGTGAAAGCTCGTAATACAGTTGGCATAGGTAGTACAATTATTGTAACAACTAGTGATAAACATCTACTTCCTATTCTTGGAGTGTATTTAATATATGAGGTTTAAGGGGTAAATCGTAAGAAAATTTACCCAATACATTTCTTTTCTGTTCGGCATGGATAGTCGCCGAAAGGTTTCATAAGCCTAAGACATGATGGATTATTGTAAAGGGAATTCTGTAGGCTCTTGAAGTTGTAGTCTTTCTTTTGTTTCGGAAGGAAAAATGCGAATGGGAATGCGTCTTGCGGATGTTGGAGAAAGCGACCTGAAGCCGTCAGTAGCTTATGAGGTTTTGTGGATTGGATATATCACGAAAGGCTATATTTCTTGATGTCGCATATGCTTCTTCAAAAGGATGAGCTTGGTTTGTTAAGAAATACTTAATCTTTGCGGTTTCTTTGCGAATGGGAATCTTAGTCAACGCTAGCTGGCTCTCTCATTAGTATTTTGGACAGGAAGTTATTGATGCGTGATTTGATCTGGTAGGTTGGGAAATTGTTCGGCGGGAACATCCTCATGAACCGTTAAATGGAAGCGGTGTAGGATCTGAGAAGATGTGTGTCATGTATTGACAATAATACATTAGAGCTGAAGTATGAACTTATTTGAACTTTAGGACATTGATTTTCAATTAAAAAGTTGTTTATCTATATGATTTAGTTTGATTTTATAAGTTATGTGCCTTACTTATTCCTTCTTCATGGTTTTTAGGGGACTCAGAATATTGAAGGCATATTCTTAGACACCTCCGTATCAAAAGAAATACATCTTACCACTAAAACTTTCAAAAAGATGAAAAAACTTAGATTGCTTCGAGTCTATCAAAATTTAGAAAATAATTCTTTAATTTCTTATATCCATCTTCCTCGAGATTTTGAATTTCACTGTGCTACAGATTTGAATATCTTCATTGGGATGGATGGACATTGGAATCCTTGCCATCAAACTTTGATGGTAGGCAATTGGTTGAACTCAGTTTGAAGCATAGCAACATAAAACAACTTTGGGAAGAATACAAGGTAAGATTATTACTCCCTTATCAACAAAATTCAAAGTTCAGCTAGCCAAGCAAATTTGTTGGAAAATCTTATTTTTATTCTACTTTATGTACAGGATCTTGAAAGTTTAAAAGTCATCGATCTCAGTAACTCTCAACACCTTGTAGAATGTCCGAACTTGTCTGGTGCACCAAATGTGAAGAGGCTAATTCTTGATAGTTGTACCAGTTTACTTGAGGTGCACCCTTCAGTTACAAAACTGGAGGGACTTACTATCTCGAGTATGAAAAACTGCAGAATGCTTCACCATTTTCCGGGCATCAGTGAGCTGGAATCACTCAAACTTCTTAACCTCTCTGGATGCACAAAACTTGACAAGTTTCCAGATATCCAAGGGTGTATGAAATACTTGTTGGAGCTTAATTTGGAAGGGATTGCTATTGAGGAACTTCCCTCTTTAGTGGTGTTTCTCCCAAGCCTTGTTTTTTGTGGATGAAGAACTGCAAAACACCATAGGTCTTCCAAGCAACATTTGCTCTTTGAAATCCCCTTGAAACTCTAGTGCTCACTGGCTGTTCGGAACTAGAAAAGTTTCCTGAAATCATGGAGGTAATGGGAAGTTTACAAAAGCTTCTTTTAGATGGAACATCTATAAAAGAGCTGCCCCTCTCTATCTCTAATCTAAACAGCCTTCAGATATTGAATCTGACAAAATGCAAAACCTAAGGAGTCTACCGGATAGCATTTACTGATTTGGAAATCGCAAAATCCTCCTTGTCTCTGGTTGTTCAAAATAACTAAATTGCCAGAGAATCTGGGGGAGGTTGCAATTCTTGAGGAATCTTCAAGCAGACCAGACTGCTATAACACAACCACCTCCTCACTTGTTCATTTGAGAACCTTAAAAGAGCTATCCTTTAAGGGATGTAAGGGATCAACCTTTTACTCCTGGATTTCATCAGTTCTATTCGGGTCACTCCTTAGAGGAAATTCAGATGGGACTGGTTTGCAGTTGCCTTATATGTCAGGTTTATACTCCTTAAAGTATTTAGATCTTGTGACTGCAGCTTCTTTGATGGATCGATCAATGACAAGCTTTTCCACTTATGCCTTTTGGAAGTATTAAATCTTAGCCCAGAAACAATTTGGTCACAGTACCAAGGAGGTGAATGAACTTTCTAATCTAAGGGAACTTTCTGTGAATCGAAAGTGCAAAACCTTAAAGAATTTCCAAGCTTCCACCAAGTGTAAGACTATTAGATGCTAGAGTTGCATAACTCTGGAGTCTTTTCAGATATATCTACAGTCAGTGCAGCACCCATCATCTTCCTCTTGCCTTCGTCCTGCAATGTTCAAACTGCCTAATTGCTCCGCACTAGCTCAAGATAATGTGGCAACCATACTGGAGAAAATTCAACAGGTTTTTCTCTCATGTGTGGCTTTGGTATTTTATTTTATAACATTATAATTATTTATTTATCTTTGATGCAGAGCTTTCTTCCAGAAATTAGTACAACATTGTTCTTCTGGAAGTACAATCCCAGATTGGATTCCGGCATCTGGGTATCGGATCCTCCGTGACTATAGATCTGCTCAAATTGGCATAACGAGGACTTCCTGGGGTTTGCTCTGTGCTGTGTTCTCACTTGAGGGAGGAAATCATCCGAGGCCCAGTCAGATTTGTTGTAATTTCGAATTTATAGAAGGGCCTTATTTGAGTAGCTCCATTTCCTGGACACACAGTGATGGCAAGTGGTTGAGATTAATTTATTTGGCTCAAATTAATAAGCCGGCTCCTAAACTTAAGATAACCAGTCCCAGTAGCCTCAATAAATTCAGGAAAATTACAGCTTATTTTAATCTCTCTGGGGAATCCCATGTGATGAGAAATTGTGGGATCCATCTTATATATGCCCGTGATCAGAAAGTGAAGCATCAAACCATCTGGTATTCAAATGCCAAGAGAAGAAGTGATGGAAGTGGCTATTCAGTTCTTGAGCAACCTAAGAGGAGGAGAGAGACTGTAAGGGATGATCACATGCTTAAACTCCAAGAATGGTTGCTGTCAGCTTATTGGTTAGTCAATTCTCTCTTTCTTCTCATTTCTATTTGGCAAAGTCATTCCATGCTCTAAATAGATATGTCTAGTTTATTAATGTCGTTCTCTGATCAACTTGTCTCATTGCTACTCTTTCATGTCATTTCTTGGCACATCTTTCTCCATCTCTTCTTGTGGTTGGAAATGGGTATTATTAATTTCTTGGGTTTCGACTGTTAATTATGTTCTTATCTCATTGATCTTCTTTGTTGAAGATCATCAATATTCATGCGTATGAATTAACTCTAATTTTACTTTTTGGAGTTCTTCTAACTTTACCGAAGTAAACTCTTTTCTATTTTTCAAGTATGTAGCTTTCATACGTGTCAATGTCAATTAAATTCAAATATGATAGATTGCAATTTAAGTGCATAATTTCTGAATCCCTATTAATATGTATAGTCCCATTCTTCTTGACATGCAGATTGCACATTGCTCCTCTTGAGATCTTCCACGTGGCACTTGCAGAATCCATCGCATAGCCATCTTTAGCTAACTACCCAATAGAAATAAGGTTTTTCCTCCGGTTTGGAGCATGCTTTACGTTGTCCAAATTCCATATAGACTCATTCAATTGGATCTTCACCTCACTTTTGCCAATCATATCACATGCCTGGTCATCACCTATATACACCTTCCCCAAATTTTCGAAAATATAATTCTCAAATTGCTTTTTACTTGAAGTAGCCTAGAATAATACCCCTGAATACAATAGTACCCATGATTCTTTCTTGCTCTCCATAAGGCAATTGAAACTATTTGATTGTTCTGTTGAAATAACTGAAGCTTTTGGATCTAGTTTTTGTTCAGACTCTAACCACCTCATGTATTATCGTTTTTACGATGGGATAGCGTAAGCGATGCCTTGGCCAGGATTTTATCATAGCATGAGCACAATAGGAAACGATTTAATGGCAATATGATTGCGGCCCAGCGAATATATGGGCCTTGCAGCAATTTTAGCGTGGAAAAACCACAAATGTGTAATGCAGGCCTTAGGCGCCAAACACTCCACTAATATAATTAATGGAGTTTACACAATTCTCTCTAGATAAAACTAGAGAGCATATGTCTCTCAAGGAATTTTAATCTTGGCAAATGCAAATCAACATAAAACAATAGAAATCTCACAAAACAGAGTCACTGTTCTCGGACATAAACACCACTGTTCGAACTCCAATTCCAATCTGCACCGTTCCAAAATTAAGATCAATGGAAGTTAAGAACGTGCTCACCAAAAAATCAGCTCGATCAGACCACGGATAGATCAGGATCAGACTGATGATAGAAAACTGTCCGGGTGTAAACTCCCACAGCCTGAGAGGCACTGATCTCGGACTGCAAATATGACCTTCAGGAAACTCCAAATCGAATCCACGTTCAGAATGAAGATCAACAAGTCACCAACCTCTCTTCAGATTTCAGGTGATCGAACTACAGATGAACCGGTATCGGCCGTTTGATCAAATCTGGGCAGTGAAGATAAAAAAAAAAAAAAAGCATGTTTTGCCTCTAACTAAAATGGATCTCTCTCTTTTCTGCTTTTAAACACCAGCATGGAGACAACGAATCGAAGAAGAGAGAACTGCTTTGATAGTGGGCACTTTAAAAGAAATCCTGAGAATAAAGAAGGCTGTCATAACTTCTTTTATACTCTGGGCTTAAGGGCGCTTGAAATTGGGAACTTGGGCTTTCCTCACATGAAATATGCTTGATTGACAAATCCCCCTTTCGACGATGTGGAAGGACTCACCATCAGTAAATGGAACAACAAACTCAAACTACTCCCTTGGTAGTGTCTTTGTCAACATATCAGAGAGCCATTGTTATCGGTATGTATCTTCTCAATTTCAAACAAGTTGTGGTTGAGGCATCTACCATCCGTAATCATGTCGATGTGTTTTGATCTTGCGTGAAAGGTAGAATTCTTCTTGAGGTGAATAGCACTTTGGTTATCTAATATACCATATGTCTTGTGTTTAAAATGAGCTCCTGCGCGGCAGCTTCATCCTTAACCATACATGCTTATAGCTGCTTCGATATACTACTGTACTTACATTGTAGAGTGCTGACACATTTCTGTAGTCTTGATTGCCAGAACCACGGCACCTCCCCGAGAATAATCAAACATTTTGATAGACTTTCTTATCCACATCCCCTGCCATGTCATCGATTATGGCAATAAGTCTTTGATTTCCCGCTTCCAAAAGTGAGTTTCAACTTAGGTGCCTGTAAAATATCTCATAATCCTTGTTGCTGATATTTGTCTTCACGGATTCGATAGAAAGCGGCTAACAACACCAAGCTGCATAAATATGTACGTCTAGTACATACCATGGCATACATCAAACTTCCTCTCTTGAGGCATCAGGCGTTCTCATGTCTTCCTTCTCATATACGTTGAAGGGCTATGTCTGCTGCTTAGCTTAAAGTGACTAGCTAGAGGAGAACTGACCACTTTAGCTTTGCTCATGTTAAACCTCGCAAGCACCTTTTCAATATATAGCTCCTGTGACATATATAGCTTCTTGGATGCTCTATCCCGCTCAATTCTAATGCCAGAATTCTCTTTACTAATACAAATCCTTCATGGCAAAGGAATTTGTACTTGACTTCTTCAAGCTATCAATTCTTGAAACATTTTGCAATGATCAAGATATCATCAACATAGAGCAACAATATAACAAATCATCATCAATTTCTGCTGGAAATACCTGATAGTCAAAGTAGTTTTTAGTGCCGTGCTCCCCCATGCGCGGCTTCGAGCACATACCCTTTGCCTCGGTGCACCTTGAAGCCATAAAGACTTTTCTTCAGTTTACACACATAATCCTCTTTCCCTTTTATTGTGAAACCCTCGGGTTGTTCCATATAAATTTCTTTGTCTAAATCACCATGGAGAAAAGCAGTCTTAACATCCATCTGCTGAATCTCCAAATCAAGACTAGCTGCTAAGCCCCAGCTTGAATAGATGACATCTTTTAACAACGGGAGAAAAAGATCTCATCAAAATCAATACCTTTCTTTTGGTAGACACTTTGGCATGATTCTTCCTTAGCGGTACGTGAAGCATGTTCTTGCTTCACTCAGCCAAACCCTGTTCTTCAAAGCTCTTTTTCCACTTTGGCAGCAACCAAGCTGAAAAGAATGGTTCTCATGCGGTGACTATGTGTCTTGCATAGCATCAACCCACTTCATCTTAATTTTCATCTTTTTGGCTGACCCCATCACCCAACTTTCAGGCTCTCCGTCGATTAGTAATACATAGTCATCCAACGAATCTAGTGTAGAAGGATGTATCGATCTACGAGTAGACCTCTAAAATTGGAATCTCTGGTGAGCCTCTCGCTGCTTGGTATTTGCTCATGAACATCATCATCCACCTCGGCACAGCGTGGGAGTTTCAACATCACCCGTGTCATGTTGGTCATCATCTTTCATCTTGACCGTAGCAAGGTTGTCGAAAGTGGATCCAGTCAATCAAATCATCACTATGTTGAACTCACATTTGCATCAGACTTCTCAATATCACGTATAGTATAATCTTCCATAAACCTGACATCACCGGCTTCTTACAAGTTTTTATGGATCATGAACACTAATAACCAAGCTAAATCGACCATAGCGATAAATACCTGTGAGTCTTGTCTTAGCATCAAGCTTAGACCTCATCTTTAGAATATGCACAAAAGCGTTGCATCAGACATAGTGATGTAGATATTTAATTATCGTAGAAATTCTATACGGAACATCAAATTCAAGGAACACATGTTGTAAGATTGAGAACACATATACAGCGATGTTAAACTCTTACGAAAAAAGATCTTGTAAGCTGTGGCTGCAGTAAACATCTTACCCTTTCAACTAGTGTCCTATTCATTCCTACCATTAACCCATTCCAGCGAGGAGTCTTAGGAGGTGTCTTTGATGTCGAATGCATGTTGTCTCTGATACTCATCAAAAAGGACGATCTTCACCCCATTATCGGTCGGATGCATTTCAACTTTTGCAGTTGTCTTTCAATAAGAGCATGAAATTGCTTAAACACGTCTAACACTTGGTCTTTTGTTTTCAAAGTATAAACCCCGAATCTTTCTTGAATGATCATCTATAAAGTCTGAAAATATAGAAGATCCTGTGACGATGTTTTTGTTTTCATAGGACCACACATCGAATTACACTAAATCAAGCATACAGCGCATGGCGAAGTGTTTTGGTGCAACTGGTCTGCTTTCACTTGCTAAGCAATGAGCACACTTCTTCCAAAGATCCCTTCTTCATACGGAAAGAAGATTCTTCTTAGCCCGAAAATCATCGAGCCCTTCTCCTCATGTGTAAGCGCATTATCTGAAAATATTTCCGAAATTTATCTTATCATCATCCTTTGCCGTTGATCTTGGAATCAATTACCCTTGCATCAAATACAATGAGAACTCTTCTCTTTTTGCTATCACTTGTAGAACCTCTAGTGAGCTCATGACTATCACGGAAGGTGTTGCGGAGACCTTTCATCCCATCAAGCTTTCTATTGAGGATTAAATTCATGCGATATCAGAGATGTGTTAACATTCTTCCAAAGTCAACATAGTACCATTACTGGTCTCGACGCATCTCCCATACCAATGACTTTATTGAGCATCATTACACCCATCCTAACACTTCCAAAGTCACCGGATGTGTAGGATGTAAAGAAATCCTTAGAGATTGTAGCATGGATGGAGGCACACTATCAATCACCCAATTGGTTTCTGGCCGAGCAAGGTAACAACATCGCTATCGCAAACAATAAAAATGCGAAGTGGTAGTGGCAACGGTCATCTTCACCACCATTGTCAAACTATTCTTTTATTCACTTTCCCTTGTTTCATATCTCTCTTTGATTAGCGACAATACTCTTGCCATACTCAAATGACGGTAGTGACACTCAACATTGAGTAAACTTGTTATTCTTGCTTTTGCTTCTATCTACATTCTTCGGACCTCTCTTACTCCTCCCCTCTTCTCGATAACTAGGACATCTAAGCGTGAAGAACCATGTATAGACTTTCTTCTTATTTCTTCATTGAACACAACTCTTAACCCAATCCATATTCATAGTACCATGCGAAATTTGGAGTTAAACCAAGAAGTTAAACGTCTCCACGAGTCCGACCAATGTACCAGAATCTAGCCCTTGCACCTCTTCTCAAACTTAATGTTCATTCATTGATTGATTAATAATACCTTGGAATGCATATTGATGATGCGTCATGGAGTTCCATTCTTTGATACTTCAAACTCATCATCTTCTTAATCATAAACAATTTATTATTTCAGTCTTTCGAGCATATAATTGACTCGAGCTTGTTCATAAACTTCTTGCATGTTTCTCTTCACTAACATGATTGAGAACATTATCATCTACCAACATCGATATAACCACAAACACATCGATGGAAGTAAAATTCATTACCGCATGGGTTTATTACTACGGCTTTTGAGAAGCAAACAGGCAGAGAATAATCCTTCACATACAATAAGTCTTTGCATTTTCTTAGCCTGATAATTGGAGCCAATTTCAAAGTGATCATTCTACTTGTATTGCTTTCATTGTTCTACACAAGGCACAACATGCGAACTTTCAAACTCTTTATACCACTTTGATGGGATAAACATAAACAATGCACAACCAGATTTTATCCCCACTCTTGTGAGAACCTAATAGGAAACAATTTAATAGAGTAATAACAATTCACCCAAGCAACAAGTATATGGACACCAACAATTTTAGCGTGGAAGAGCAGCATTCTGAGCAGTAAAACCACGGAACCCTTAGGCCATAAACACCTTCACTAATATAATTAATGAGTTGCACAATTCTCTCTAGATAAAACTAGAGCATATACAAATCATATCTCAAGAATTTTAATCTTGGCAAGTAAATCCTTGCATAAAACAATAGAGAAATCTCACAAAACAGAGTCACTGTTCTCGGACATAAACACCACTGTTCAGAACTCCAATTCCAATCTGCACCGTTCAGAGGCGAAGATCAATGAGTTAGAACGTGCTCACCAAATCAGCTCGATCCAGTTACGGATGAATCAGGGATCAGACTGATGATAGAAACTGTCAGGGTGAAAACTCCCACACAGCACAGAGGCACTGATCTCCAGTTACAAATATGACCTTCCGAAACTCAAATCGAATCTCACCATTCCATAATGAAGATCAACAGTGCAGCCTCTATCAGTTTAGGTGAGATCAGACACAGATGAACCGGTAACGGCCGTTTGATCAAATCTGGGCAGTGAAGGCCAAAAAAAAAAACTGTGTTTTTATACAAGCTTAGTAAACTTTATAGCATGGAGGCAATAGATCGAAAAGAAGAAGACTCTTTGATAGTGGCTGCTAAAAAAAAATCCTCAAAGGAATAAGAAAGGCCTGTCATGTTCTCGCATACTCTAAGGGTGAAGAGACATGAAGTGAGCTTTAGGCTTTATCGCATGAAGGAAATACTTAGCCAAACATTTTCTCTTGTGCAATAAAAATACCAGAACTCATAATAACATTTTTGCTGAAAGTTCTCTTTGGAAAGTTCTTTTCTCCTCTTTTCTTCATCTTCAGTTCTTTTTCTTCTGTCTGGTGACATTATCAACATTCTGACGCAACATTTGCATTGCTAATGTTTTTACCATCCTTGTCCTTCTTGGTCATCCTACACTTATTCTTATACCATCCTTTCTTTCACACGTTCCAACGGCATTTGATATTTTTCTCACTAATGTGATGTTGAGGAATTTTGAAGTATTGGATTTTGAACTACTAATTGAAACTAACTATACGCTCAAAGCAATTGAATGAGGATTAACAAGGCAGATCTATCATCAAGTATCATCTTAAACTTAACTCTTAAATTCATTCTTGCTTGAAACTCCCATTCCCCAACATCTTCATTAAATCATTTTTGAACCAAATGTATATTTGTTTTAAAGGGTTGTTGTACATACTCGTTAGATTAGTCATAAGAGACACTGTTCTATTTCTTGTTTTTATATTAAAGCAAACCAATTTTCAGATAAGGCTAACCTAATCCCACCAAGGACTTTGCAATCTAGCATATTCTGTTTCTTTTCATCGTTAAAATCTAGCTTCCCTTTTAATCGAAAATACAGATTTTTCTAGTATAAATAATCTTCCATCTGCATATTCCAGAAACCAAAATTTGTACCATCAAATTTCTGGATTTTGTATCCATGCTTGTTAGATTATTTTTATTTTATTTTCTTTGCCAAAGACTGAATAAGGAAAATTTTGAAACTATTAAAGTTCATCTACAATAATTTTAAACTCATATTTTCTAACGTCTCTAAGCATCGATCAAATATTTGAATTAGTATTACCCATCACCTTTTTTATTAACTGATCCATTATTCTATTTACTTTTCTATTAAAATGACAACAAATGTAAATATATAGATTTTGAGAAAGCCTCAAATACCCTTCATTAATAGAATAATCGAACTAAATGAACCATTTTTTTTTTATTATAACAATCTATGATTACATTAAAATCTTCTTCAATCTCCACATTTGAGAAACCGTTGTAATATTCACAATTAGAATACCGTCTATAGCTACTGGCGTTCCATTATTATTTATCGAGCATTGTCTAAATGTCTATTTCATGTCACCTTAATAATTATTGCGATATCAATAACTCCAACTGTCCTTATAATGTTGTTCATCACTGAACCATCAAATTTTAATTTTAATTTTTCCCTTAATATGAGGAATTCATCGAATCCATCTTTCAATTTACAGAGGGACATTACATCATTGCATTTAGGATGAATCATACATAAGATCGTGAAGAGTTTGAAACATTGAGGTATTCTTATTAATGAAAGGGGGTTTTGAAGTTTGATCTTGTGAAAGGTTTTGAAACATTAAGATATTCTGATAATGAGAAAGGGGTTTGAATAATGATTTTGCATGAGCAGATTCCTGTAATTTAATACTCCAAATGTGACAACTTTTCTATTGATTGTTTGAAAAATTTACAATAGGTTTTATAGTTTTATAAAGCTGATTTGGGAAAGAAATTACAGCCTTCATGAATGAGAGTATGAGATAATTATATCTAATACAGCTCCCAAATTCCTTAAGCAAGAACAAAATTTAAAAATATGATTAATATTTTTCACTACTACGATTAAAAATAGCAAATGTTGTATTTCTATCATTCTAGCAATTAAATTGAAAATTTTAGTTTGAATCCTTCTGCTTAATTAGCAAGCATTTGTTGGATCTATTACTTCTTCTCGTGATGATGGTATATTGTCAAATAAAGTTTGAACCCTAAACTCAATACTAGTTGTAACCAAATACACAAAGACACAAAAGTAAATATTAAGGAAAAATAAGATTTTAATGTGACTCAGCTATCCAATGTGATCCTGTATCATATAGTGCTAACGTTTAACAATCCACTCTCAAAATATGAAAAAAGAAGAACAATGTTCAAGCAACCAACAGCCCCTCTCCAGTTGGCTGTGTTCTCTTTAAAAGAAACCCTTAAAAAAACCTCCAAAGTATAGTAGGGTTTCAATATATATAAATATGGGTAAACTTAGGCTTCACAATCCAACATTTTAAAACCTCTTATGTAAATGTTTTAGTATTGAATGAAATTTAGTATAAAAACTCTTTGTTTGGTATAATTCTCAAACAAGTTATTAAAAAACTTTTTTTCAAAAAAAAAAAAAAAAAAAATCACCAACATGTTAAAATTCTTATCTAAACCAAATATTATTTTTAAACCTTAGATCATCAACATTATGTTCTCTATAGCTCTAAAAGGAGGCTATTTAATAAGGAAGAACAAAAATTCTAATTCAGAAGCCAGGCATTACAACCTCTCGAACTCATATGGGAAAAAATATAATAGATTGCATGTTTGAATACCAATTTGTATAATTTTACAAACAAATAATAAATAATTTTACTAGTTCATTGATTTCTCTTTAAGCAATTGTAGTTTATATGATATTAAGGTTAAACACATTAAGTATACGTTGAATGATATCGACGATTAAAGTTGTTTTAAATCTTTCGAAAAATCACAAGAGAATTTTGAATGGTGGGTATTTATACTTATACTAGTTAGAAAAATTGCTCGAAAGTAATTAAAAATTGTCCCAATTTTATGCTTGAAAGTCGATGAAACTTCGATATCGTTATCTTTTATATAGTTTATAAAGTTGGAATTGAATACCTTTGATTTTATAGGCGTTTTAAAAGTCTTCAAAGTGTTGTTATCTGCCCATCACTTTTATTACTTGTTTAAAGTCTTATAAAGTCATAATTAATACATCATGACTTTTAGAGTCTATAAAAATTGTAATTCCACATAAGTAATTAATTTTCTTAATCCAATACACCCCCTGAAATACCTCTAAAAATGATTTGTTTAATTAAATGTTTTATATATATGTGTGTGTGTGACAAAAATGTCCTTGGACATTTAGTTATAATGTGAGGATGGGATAAAATGACCCTAAACATTTAGTTATCATGTGGATTTATCTTTACATTTTTAGGGATATTTTTGTCTAAAATGAGACATTTTCAAAGTTACTATTGTAAAAGGTTAGTTTTACGAATAACTTTTGAATTTGTCTATTTTAAATCAATTTCTCATATATAATGGTGTTTTTTAAAAATTAAATTAAATATTTTAACTTTAAGTTAAAGTAATTTTTATTTTTACATAAAAATTTAATTATAAAATGTTTTAATTACAAGTGAAAAATGATTTTCAATTAAAAAAGGAAAGCTTGCAGCTATAGAGGGAGAACATTTTCAATGATAGGGCAAAGAGGGGAGGAGAGATGCCGTGAGATAGAGAGAGGGTGAGGGGATGGTAGAGTTGTAAGTTCAGGCGGGCTAGCCCATGCTAGGCCCACATGGGTAGAGGAAAAACCGGGTTGGATTTGGACTAGGCCTAAGTTACGTGAGCTGTTATCTTCTTTATTAGACTTTATATTGATAGCAGATTTCAGACAGCTCAGCTAATATAATATAAAAAAGGTTAACTTCTATAGAAAATTGGAGAAAATAAAGAGGAAGTGGGGATTGCACATATGGACTCTTGGAACTTGCCTTGTATGGAGTGAGAAGGCAAGGATTCCGCATCTAAGACATATGGGAGAGTAGTTGATATGGATTCATAGAGAGAAGATCGAAGAACGTGGGTACCTCCATTCTTAATACTTAAGGGAGGAAGGCCCTGTTTGATAAATTATTGAAAATGTTCAAACCATTGAAAATGAAAATTTTCAATGGTTTTAATTTTGCAATATGTTTGATAATATAGTAGGAATTTCTTGGTGAAAATTTTAAATGAAAAGCTATTGAAAATTATAAATAGTGAGGCAAACAACGTGGAATGTAGAATACGATTAACAAAAAAATTTTAAATGAAAATAAATTGGACCAAACAAGCCATATAAATAATATAATATTTTGGAATGTCCTGGCAGTTGATTTGTATAGTTTAAAAGTTTAGATTCTATTGGTTATTTTTAAACATATTTTATGTCTTTTTTGGATAACCTTATTAGAATAAATATTTTTACATATTTTAAAACATGTTATTTGCAATAATTAATAATTGTAGTGAAAAATAATATTATTAGAAACTACATTTATTTTGGATAATATGTAATTTAATGATAATAAGGGTAAATATGTAAAAATCGTAATTTTCGTTCAGCATTGATTATCAAATATTATATTTATCTTGGCGTTAATTGTTAGTAAGCTTGCTTGACAGTTTTTTACGGTATAGATTAATCTTTGTTACCCGTGAGCAATTTTTATTTTTCGTGACTTAATTTTTCGTTTTATCGAAGCAGTGTCTGCTGCTGGCATAGAAAATTTATGGAAGTACGCAATATACCTCAAAATTTTCCAAAGCAAAGAATTATGTTTATTTTTAATTCCCACAAATTTTGGTTTGAAGAAATTTATGAAATATCTCGAAGAATTTTGGAGAATTTTCAGTGAAAAAGGAGGAAAAAAAAACATGGTGTTGCAGATTCGAGGCCATGTTTAAAAGCTAAAACATTGAAATGGTTTTTTTTCAAAAACAGAATAGAAAGTGATTCCATGACGAACGTCAAACTTGTTAGAAAATGAGTGACTTTAAAAATGGCAGAAATGTATAATTAATTTATTAATTAAAATTTAAGACGAAGAAAAGTTTCAGAGCTTGTGCCTTGATACATTTGCATGGGTGGCACAAGTAAGTTGGACCTTGAAGATGACTCAGAGAGAAATGGGGGAGGAAGACTGAGAGAGGGAGAGAGAGTTTGAGAAAGTTCCTATCTTCTTGATGAGGCCTTGCACCTTCCGGTCTCCAGTCATCCGTGCAAAGAATAAAAATGAAATTTTTTCATGTCAAAGGATTTGGGGATTCATACAACCTATTTTAGAGAAATTTTAGAGAGAGTTTCTTATCAATAAAAACGAGAGTTTGATAGAAATTTCACCATAAAAAAGATGGAAATGTTCGAGTGGGAAAAATGGAAGATTCCGAATGCCTTTGAAGTCTTTAGACAGCTTCAAGGGGCCCGATAAGGGAAAATGAAATAAAAATAGGGTGAATATGTTTGCCCATAAAGTGATTGGTCAATAAAAAAAATTAAATACTAAAAAAATTGATAAAATAAATAAAAATACATATTAAATATTTTTTAAATGTTATTAAGGCAGACTCCATCAAGATAAATATTTAAAAAAAAAAATCATTTTATTTATATCAATGGGTTTTTATTGATATCAAGATACATATTATTTAATGTTATTAAGTCCTATTATGTTGTCTTTATTTGTCAAAAAAAAAAGAGTGCTATTCTATAAATGTGATGTACACAAAGCTTATATTTAGTGATGGACCTAGCTAATTGTTGAAGAAAAAAGGCGAAAACACGGTGAGGGAGAAGAATAAGAATTTTGAGGGAAATTTTCTACTATATTTTATTCATCATGAAAACTATTTATTATAGTCTTTGCTAGACAACTGTCCACTAACAAAACCACTGTCCACTAAGCCAAACTTCCAGCCCACAACTTATAAAGAAATGGGGCACTAACAAAAACTGTTGTCCACTACAAAAACTAGTGCCCATTAATAGACTACATGGGGATGACTAAATTTGGCTTGACTCAGTCTTACCCAATAAGTCCTTGCATGTGTCCCCCTTACAAATCTGTCCTGAGATAAAATTAGGTGGATTTTTACAGTGTATTCATTCACCCAGGTTGCATCTTCTTTTGGGGTTCCTTCCATTTGCTAATTTTTCGACCCCAGGTGATACTTTCCACTGAATGACCCGACTATCAAGGACGGTCTCAGGTAGGGGAAAAATAACAGAATCATCTAATACTAGGGGAAGTTGGATGGAAGTTGGAGTGTGTACAAGACCCAAATGTTTACGCAACATACTAACATTGAACACTATGAATTTGAGAATTTGAAGGGAGCGCTATCCAATATGCCGTGATGCCCTTTTCGCTAGCATTAGGACCAAAAACTTCCGACCAATTTCATAATTGGCACGAGAAAAGCCACTGAGGATTTGGCGATATAGTCAACAAGATACACATAGTCACCAACATGAAGTGGACTTCATGCCGGTTTTGATATGCTTGAAATCTCATCCACGTTGATGGAGCCACTAAAGGTTGTAACGGAGCTCCCATAAAATCGTGTCACGATCATGTAGGTATTCATCCCTTCTTGAGAGGCGGGAAGTGCTTTGGGATGTAAGTAAGTGTGGTGGTGGAATACCATAAATAGCTTCAAATGGGGTCATTTTGATGGAGGAGTGGATGAATGTATTATAGCTGAATTCCGCCTAAGGGATCCATTCGAACCACTTCCTTGGCTGGTCACCTGCAAAACATCTCAAGTATTGTTCCAATGTGCGGTTCACTACCTCAGTTTGGCCGTCAGTTAGTGATGATAGCAGACTCATGCAAAGCAGTTCATGTAATCGAAAAGTGCTTGCCATAAACACCTTATCCCGAATTCATGACGATGGATGTCGGAATGTCGTGGAAGCAAACTATATTGGCTATGAATGCTCTCTAGCAGTGCCAAATACAGTGCACGGATGTTTAAAGAGCAGCTTTAATGGGCAAACTTGGTAAGGTAATCAACAATTACCATAATGACATTATGACCATTGGAAGGCGGTAACCCCTCGATAAAATTCATTGACACCTCGGTCCACATTCAATTGGGAATGGGTAATGGTTGTAGTAAGCCGGTTGGTTCCATGTAATCAGTTTTGTACCTTTGATAGGTAGTGCATTGTTGTAGAAATTCCTTCATTGTTCGACGCAAGTTAGGCCACCAAAAATTGAGTTTGATTTGAGAGGTTTGTGAACCCCAAAGCGTCTGCCCATTCGTGAGGAATGACAATCTGCAATGATTTGTTGAATAAAGGTTGAAGTGGGGCTTAAGTAGACTGTGTTTGAACCTGACTTGGATCTGATGCTGGATGATGAGAGATTGCAACTCAGCTATAAAGAGATCTCGTTATCTTCTTGTAATTTTGGCCACCAGTTTGCCTTGGGTGCTGAAATGGGTGTAAACTAAAATTTGATCACACGGGAGAGAGAGTCGGCGTCTTGATTTTCAGGTCTGCCCTTGTACTCAATTTCATAGTCATATCCAAAGATCTTATGAAACCATCGAGCCTGGGCCAGAGTGGCGATTCACTACTCTAGCAAATACTTAAGGCTCTTTTGATCCCTGCAGATTGTAAATGGTTTACCAAGAAATATGGACACCATTTCCAGAATTGACCCGACAATATCCTAACATTTCCTTCTCATAGAGTAAGACAACTATAATTTGATTCTTTCAAAGCTACTTTAAAGTACGCTGGTCAGTTATTTTGAAAGGTACCACTCTGTTCAACCACTAGCATCACATTCAATCTGAGCGTTTGAAAATCTAGAAGGCATAGAACGGGTGGAGATGTCAATGTTTATTTTAGCTTATTGAAAGCTAATTCTGCTGCTTCACTCCACTTAAAGCCTCCTTTGGATAACAGTTCATTTAACGGGGCTGCTATACATCCGAAACGACAAATGAATTTGTGATAATAACCTGCTAAGCCGAGAAATCCACACACTTCTTTTATTGGGATTAGGTGCCATTCAGAATAGCTTTTATTTTTGTGGGATCTACAGCCACTCCCCATTCTGAAATGATGTGAACTAAATAATCCACCTTGAAAACACCAAACCTACACTTTGTTTCATTGGAAAATAATTGGTTAGTCCTTGAAATAATGAAAACAATTCGGAGATGTGAGAGATGATCCTCCCAAGTATGTGAGTACAGTAGGATGTCATAAAAAAAGATTAAGATGAACCTTCGGAGATAAGGGCCGAAAGGATGTTCTGAGCACTAGAGGTGGGAGGTGCATTTGTGAGGCCAAATGGCATTACCAAGAACTCGTATTGTGCTTCATGTGTTCTAAAGACAGTTTTGACAATATCCTCCTCGTGTGCCCGAATGATGGTATCCCTTGTCAAGTCTAACCCAGAAAGAATTTTGCTCCACAAAGCTCATCAATTATCAGGATAGGATGTTTATCGCGCGCGTGATGATTTAAATCCCGATAACCCAATACAAAATTTTAACTCTCATCGCTTTCTTGACCAATAGTCGGTGATGAAGAACAATACTAGGCCTTATTAGTCTTGTGTACTCTCACCACCATATATGGTCTTACACTCACTGGTCTAAAGTTTGGTTGTAGGGGAATGTGGTGATCGTGTGGCCTTCTTGGGGTAAGTTGGTGGGGGACTTAAATACTTCAAAGAATTCATTTAGGAGGCAGGATAAATTTGATGGGTGGAGACATGATTGAGGAGTATGGGGAGAGAGTGAGATTTGAAATAGGAATGCAGTACCTTGGAGACAGTTGAATTCCTTATTGGATAAAGCTTTTAGAGTGGCATGTTTAAGCCCTTGAAATGTGAATGACTTTCCTACCACTTTGTAAGTCATGGTCAACTTCTTGTAGTCCATTTATATTGGCCCAATGGTCTCCAACCAGTGTACTCCCAAAACTAGTTTACAAGCTGCCATAGAAAGCACATAAAAATCAGCAGTAATGGGTGTACCTTGGATATGGACGGTGAGAGCTCGGCATAGGCCCATGCATTCTATTTGGTCTAGGTTGGCTATCGTGACCTGAAACCTTTTAATTTGAAGAACAGGAAATCCGCATTTCGTAACTAGGGCTTGGTCAATGAAATTATGAGTGCTGCCACCATCTTTAAGCACAGTCACAGTTTTGTTTCCAATTCTGCCTTAGCACAAGCATTATTTGTGGGTGATTGGATCCGGCAATGGCGTGGAAAGAAATCTTAGGCACAACTTCTTGGCTTTCAGGTTCAATCTTAGCTGGTTTATCCTTGTCAATGCTTAATTCATTGAAGTCTTTTATCATGAATAATTAAGGCCGTTGACACTGATGGCTCAGGGAAAACTTCTCATCACAATAGTAGCATAGTCCCTTCTCTCAACGTTCTCTCGCCTCTTGATTGGAGAGTCGTCGGAAGCTGATTGGATTAGAGTTTCCACGTTGGCTAGGTGGAGGACCTACTACTCCAGGGTTTGGAACAGAAGTTGTCCTAGGTGTTGCTGTTGTGAGTTGAGAACAATTCGAATCTGTTGACCTTTTCTATAGCTGGTTTTGCTCAGCTACCAACCATGCAACTCCTATAGCCTCAACCAATCTTTGAGGTTGTTTAATTTTACATCTAAGCGAATGTAATCTTGAAGTCCTACAATAAAACATCCAACCATAAATTCCTTAGGTAAGCCATCAATTTGGTGCAAAATTTTTTCGAAGGCCTCTTGATAGGCTGCCACTATAGAAGTTTATCGAAGGCTAGTGAGAGCTCAGAAGGGTCTTTGTAATATGTTGGCCCGAAATGAAGGTGGACTACTTTGGTGAATTCATTCTAATTATGTGGTCCACGGAATTTCATGAACCATCGATCCCATTGTAAAGCAATGCCCTTTAGATGGAAGGAGGCCAGCTGTACACATTGGTCAGGATTGATGTTCTGAAACTCAAAATACAGTTCTGTCTTGTAGATCAGGCCGCTCGAGTCCTCCCCATCGAATTTTGGGAAGTGAAGTTTGAGATGGTGAGGGTAGATGATTGGGTTGTGGGGTCTCTCATTGTTGCTGGAGTGAGAGTGTCTGCCTGTCAAATGGATGGGCTTATGATGTTTGGTTGATGGGGTGGGTATGATAGATTTTTAGACTTTTAGGGACTGTATCTCAGTTAACACCGATTGAAGGGCAGCATTGATCCTCTCAAAATTGGATACATGTCGAGACAAGGTTTCTTGAATCTCATCACAGAATTCGGCATTAGTTTTACCACCGGTGTCCATTGAGGCTTCCTGGGATTTTGGTGGAACCTGGCTCTGATACCAGAAATGTTGAAGAAGAAAGGAGAAAACACGGTGAGGGAGAAGAATAAGAATTTTGAGAATCATATTTTATTCATCATGAGAAAAATATTTATAATAGTCTTTGTTGGACCTTCGTCACTAACAAAACCACTATCTACTAATGACTTCCAGCCTAACACAAAGAAGTGAGGCACTAATAAAACTGCTGCCCTTCACAAAACTGTTACCCATTAATAGACTACATGGGGATGACTAAGTTTAAACGACTCAGTCTTACCCAATAAGTCCTTGCACGTAACACTAATGCCTAAGGGGGGCATATGCCCCCATTAAATTTTATTGCAAAATTTTTTCTCTTGTAGTTAGGTGGACTTGAACCCAATAAACCTTAATTATGCCCCTCTTAAATTTGGAAGATCCTATACCATTAGGCTAGAGTTCCAAGTTTGCCAATTATGCCCTCTAAACTAAATTCCTGGGTTCGCCACTACTTATACTTATAGAGATGAAGCACTGCGAGCATGGGGTGTTATATCCACCAAGATGGAAGACACCATATGGACTTGCTACATTTATTTACTAACTCTCAAGATGCATGAAGACAACCAATATATGAAAAATAGTTCAAGTACATATTGATGATGTAACTCATTTATCAATATTGCTAATTGTTGTGTAATATAAATTGTGATATTCACGAATGAAGTAATACATCTATAATAGTTGAACAAGCTACCATTGTGAATATAAGGGGAAATTTACTGTAATATGTACTTTACATGATTTATTATTCATATTTTTATCGTAATACGTTCTTTATACAATTTTTCTTCCCCTTGTTTTATGGTTCCATAGAAATCCAAATGGTGAAGATTTATTTCATAATTTTTGCTTCCGTTTTGTGTGTTGTTCATCATTTAGGTCGAATTTAGTCTATGGTTAAAGTTAGATGAAATTTCGATCATAATGTATTTGAGCATTGGTCTCAATTTCATGAAATACGTGAAATACTATCATAATATGTTGAGGTACTACTATAATATACTAGAGGTACTACTTGGTCCTATCATAATATACTGGAGGTACTAGTATAATATATTGGAGGTACTGTGACGCCCCAAAACCGGTCCGCTGACAACCCACTTATATGACGCGACGTCGGTAACCCGACACCACTTGAGAAAATTCCAGTCTCCTTGTAACGAGCCACCCAAGGTACACAAACCTCGTCCCAACAATCAACTTCTATGACCACAAGGTCCATATGAAGAAATAATGGCCACTTGAGCCCCTGCATCAATACTCACAAATATATCCCAACCAAACATATTACATGGTTCAAGAGTTTTTACATTACTCTTAATTCAACATATATTAAAATTACAACATTCTAATACATGTTATACAAGATGAATACCCAAAGCCACAACCCGACTTTCTTCTAAACTGCGGCCTCTAGTGAGCGTCGTCCTCGTGCACACTCCCGTACCGAAATCACACGATCCCGACGCGCTAGGAAAGGTGCCTAGTAGTGATAATTTCTACCCGGGTTACTCCACCTAAGTGCACATGCATGACAAACACTACATTCAAGCAATTTTCACGAACTCCACTGAATGTCTACATACTCCGATCCCGTGTCCCGAAGCCTCACCAATTTCACACATGCCTAAGCCAATGATGAATAAATAACCGGGCCAAAACAAAAGTTTTTTGTTCTTGAAAACACACTCACCAGTTTCGTAAAATATCGACTACCCTTAGAGGCGAATGTGTTGGAGAACCCCGAAACAATTCATTGGCTCCTCCGACGCCAGAATCACAATTTCATCTCCAACACAATTCTCCCGAAAATCTTCACACAAATTCCTTTCTACAAACATTTCATTTAACTTTCAATTTCATGTCATGACTCACTCCTAATATTCTTGCGCGCTCTAAATAAGATATAATGTAATGACGCACCTAACACATTCATGCTAATATATTCACATGCATATATATATTAACATAATTAATCACACAAATATGTTATGTAATTTCTCAACCAATTACACCAAAATGAGCTCACATGGGCTAATTAACGAACACAAACAATTCATTTTGAATCGCTCAACATCTTAAAATTCACGCCATTTCATTAAGTGAACAAAGAAACCATCGAGTTATCGTTCATGACCACAAAATAGGAATTTTCTCCACTTGGCTCGTAGCTTCTCGAGACCGAGCTTGGCGCCTAAAACAAAGCCTCGAACGCTCCTAACCATTTACATGGTTCTTAAACAAAGGATAACACAAGTGAAAAGATCCCTACCTTCGAGTTGTCTGAACTCCACCAAATCACCCACACGTAGCCTTCGTATGTAGCTATGAACTCGGCTTTTCAAGCCCCGAGAATGATCATCCGATTTACGAATCCTAGAGAGTAGCGTGCATATCTCTAAAAATACAAAATCCAAATTTCATCGTAGTCGTCCCCACCCACTGCCCCTTGGTCTTTTCAAGGAAGGCCACCATTATTCACGTTTTTGTCTTTTTCCTTATTTATTCTTTTCCCAAAATTCCCTATGTGTCACTTCTCTTGGATTTTATTACACTTGGCACTATCTCGGCCATCCATTTCCATCATCTCTACTACGCAAATATACGTCACACGAAGACATGTTATAAAGACTTTTGTCTCCACATCACATATCGTTTACTTCGCATCCGACATACTGCAAGGCCCAAAAAACGCGGTAAATTCCTAATGGCCTCTTAATTCGACAAAATTCGACGCGCAGAGTTTGATTTCTCGCATTTATTCCAACGCGAAGTCCAAGCCATTATCCGGTATCTAGAAAAATTTCTGATTTTTACCGAAATGACTGCTTTTAATTTCTTTCTAAAATCGAATTTTCTCGTGCCTTGCGCACTATCCTGGGTACTACAATAATTTTATTGTGTGATCTAGCGAACGAACTTTGAATGTGTAGACAGTGCCTTAAAGGTGCCTTCTAACACACTTTGTGACGAATATTATTTCGTCAAACACAATATATTATGATGTGATCGATAATACCTCCAAAGATTTTATGTTAGTACCTCACATATTTCATAAAATTGGAACAAATGATCAAGTTACATTATGACCTAAATTTAATCTAACTTCAATTATAATATCCTTGTTCTTTGTGGCTAATGACAAACAACCCTATAAGTCAAACCAACCCTCCACACCAGGGCTAATGACATTTTATTACAATAAAATAACTTCTCATGTCACCTTTAATTTCCACACTTCCAATATTTTTTAATCGTTATCAAGTCATTCCTGGTGCAATGCCTTCCGTACCTTTAGTCGTCATTTCAAGTCCCTCATGAATCATTCATTAATCTGGAGAGGAAAAAAAAGGAAAGGTGAGCTTGTTGATTATAGGCAAGAAGAGCAACAAAAAAGAGACATTAGAGAAACTCAGCTCATCTTTTAAGGGTAAGTCCAATCCCATCCGTGAATTTTCCGAGAAAGAGCTGATGAAGGCAACAAATAATTACAGTGCATCTACAATTTTCCATAGGGATAGTGACTGTATTTGGTACAAGGGATGTTGGGAAGGTAAGTTGATCTCGTTAGGAAATTTAAAAAGACATATTGGGTCTCTCTCAAATAAATCCAAAGATTTGCTCCTCTACGTTCTTTTAGGCTATGTTTGGTTCCTAGAAAATGTTAGGAAAAGTGAAAAAATAATGTGAAAAATCATTTTTCCAAATTTGGATGATATGGAAAGTGTTAAGGAAAAAACGTATAAAAGAAATTGTTAATATTTTCCCTACTACTTTCCTTCAAAATTAATGAGAAAAATAAGAGGGAAGAGAAATGAAAAGTTGTTGTGCGCTATATTTATACAATATTGAGTTCCCAATCTTGTCGGTATATATTTTTTATATTTTTATATTCATATAAAATATAATAATCTTTCTCTCATCTCTTTTGAAAACCCTAGTTTCTTCTACTTTTCCTTTTCATCCAGTTATGAAGGAGAGGGTTTCTTGGCTTGAAATCACCCTTCCCATCATTTGTTTACTTTGGGCTTTTATATCAATAAAGTGGTTTCTTTACCTGATATGAGTTTTCATTCGATTTTTTTTTTTTTTTTTGTGTTTTTATCGCTAACTATTACAGATCTTATCAGCGTCGTTAAAGGACAATGATTTATTTGTTGGTTTTCATGCAGGAGGATTCGCATGGCAAGCATGTTTCACGTATGTGGTGTTTCATATCAAATTTACAAGTATAACGCCCATCACCCCTAATCTTGGTGATTTTTTAAAAGATCTTAAGATCAAGTAATTGTATAGGTTTTGAGTCTTTTCTTCTTAATTACTATTAACTTGGATTCTGTATTATCTTATAATGATTTTAGCACTGTGGTTTATGTGTTTAGATATAATGTTTTGCTCTTCTAAATCAATAATTTAAAAAAAAAAAATTAAATAAGCAAGAAAATTATTCAATTTGCTGATAAGTGAAAAATAAAAATAAAATCTTATTTTTCTAAAATTTTCATGTATAACCAAAAAAAATGTATATTACTTTTCATACATTTTTCTTTCCTTTCATTTTTTCTTACAATTTTTAGGTTGTGTAATTGTTTATGAAAAGTAGTAAGGAAAGAAAAAAGTACTAATGTTTGGTTTTGGTTTTTGAATGAAAATATTTAAAAAAAAAATTAAATATGAAATAAAATAATTTTGGAAACTTATAAGGCTCTAACATTATTTAAGTTTCTTAGGATAGTGAGTAGTAAATAAAAAAACATGTGAGATTTTACTTTTTTTTTTATTTTTTATTTTCTTCCATTTTTCTTCTTTATTCTTCTTCCGTGGCATTTCTTCTCAAATTTTCCTAAAAACCAAGCATAACCTTTTGATAGTAAGTGTTGAACCAATCACTCCCCACTGTTTTTATTTATTCTAAATTTTGTTATAAATTATAACTCTATGAATTATTTGTGTCTATTTTTTTGGCTTAATTTGATGAGTTCCTTAGAGATGAAACAAATAGTTCTAGTATCAATTTCTTTTGAAGAGTTACTAAAATTTATGGTCTTCGTTGATGATGATGACCAACAACAATTGATCCTCGAGTAGTTCTTGTGTATGAGAGAAATACTTTAGGTTGAAGGGTCAAGTGTTGTGTTAGTGCATCATCATCAAAAGAGAGACCATATATTTTGGTAAACTTACTTCAAGGAAATTGATGCCCAGGAACTCATTTGTTTCATTTCTAAGGAGCTCGATCATCAAAACGAAAAAATAAACAAATAATTCTCGTGTTAAAATTTATATCAAAATTTTTAGAATAAAATTAAAGAATCATTGGAGAGTGATTGGTCACCACTTACTATTAATGGTCATAAATGCATCATAAGGTTATACTTGGTTTCTAGGAAATTTTGAGGAAAAATGCAACGAAATGAAAATAAAGAAGTGGAAGAAAATAAAAATAAAGTTAAATCTCACATATTATTTTTATTTGCTAAACATTAATCTAAAAATAAATTTTTTTAGAACATATAAGTTTCCAAGTCATTTTAGTTTATATTTAATTTTTTTTTATAGATTTTCATTAAAAAACAAAACATAAGAAAGTCATTTTTCTTAGTATATATTTTTTTATTACTTTTTAGAACCAAACACAACCTAAAAAATTGTTAGGAAAAATAAAAGGAAAGAAAAATGTATGGAAAGTAGTATAATTTTTTTTTATATGAAAATTTTAACAAAAGAAATAAGAATTTTATTTATTTTTATTTTTCACTTCTCACAAATTGAATAATTTTCTCAAATATTTCATATCTTATATGAATATAAAAAATAAAAAAATATATATATACTTACAAGATTGGGACTCAGTATTATATTATTAAATACAGAGCCAAACAACTTCTCATTTCCCCCTTTTCTCTTATTTTTCTCATTAATTTGGAAGGAAAATAATAGGAAAAATATTAACCATTTCTATAGTATTTTCCTTTATATATCAAACATAGCTTAAAAGAACATAGGATCCAAATTTCCCATGCCTCATGTTAAAAAAGTTCCCAAGATCCTTTACCGCCAATTCAAGAATTATATCAGCAAACGTCTTTTTAAATTTCCTAAGGGAGATCAACCTATGTAAAACCCTTATCCCGGGGGTTCGGTTGACAACCCGTCAACCTGCGGAAACCTGTGGATATCGGGTATCCCGATATTACACTCATTTGTCTCATGTATTAAGACACATTACTGCATATTAAATTTACGAATATATAAAAATATATGAAAGACTATTTAATCAATGTCATTTACAAGCCCCATAAAACTGGACACTTTATCCAAATGTTACAAATAACTGGACAGGCCACAAATCGACCTATTTTGCTTAACTCAGCTCCCTGCACTTTCGCTTACCTCCCCGCGCACTGAAAAATATTTCTCACAAGTGGTGAGTAAAGCCCAATAGAAAGTGTTCCTTCTGGCACAAGTACTCCCCACCTAAAATGCATACGCAATGACGCATATAAACAACAATTATATTTCATATAATTTGCGCAACAATATATGAAGATCGTCATGTATGTTGCGAGACTCCTCATGCCCACAACCCAAGTCTCCACTTAACTTCCTCACACATGCCTACGCTTATGGCGGATAACCGTCATCGGTAGCACTAATGACACACATATATACTGTTCTTTACCGCCACCAAGATTCCAATGCAAGTGCCAATAGGCAACTAATCCCAAGTCAATCCAGACTCCTATCACATAACTCGGAGTCTATGTGATGTAAGACCCGAGAAAATTCCAATTTTCTGAAAAATGGCAAAATCGTAATTTCGGGGTCAAACCCGAAATTCTTCAGATCCTGATGACAATGATTCACCATGGAATCGCCTCACGAAATCTAGCTACCGCCGACCTCACGACCGGTAGTGTCAGACGACGTCTACTACGATCGGTACCGTGCCAAACGTTTGAGATATGCTGGATGCGACAAAGTCACCCAATTACATGACTTATGATACATGTTAAAGATTAGATGATGAATGAATCTACTTAGATTGTGTCAAGTGTAAAAATCAAGAAATAATATGGAATTATGAGAATTGTTAATGATAATAAGACGAAAAGATGAACATTGTCATCTTCATTTCTGAGCACAAAACGTGCAAAGGGTCGGAATACAAAGGAAATGAGCGAGGTTTTAGGATTTCAGAGAGAGAAAGTGTTCCTCTCTCTAGATTTCCTGTCACCATTATTTGCCGACTTTGTTAAGCATAAAAGCTCGATCTACGAGGCGGCGGCCAGCGCTTACACCTCCATTTTAAGTTCCGACAACTCCAAGAGGTAGGGATCTTTTCCTACTTGGCTTTATCTTTTCGCTAAGAGCTTGGTGTTTGTTGCGATATACTTATTTAACAGAATCTGGCCTCAAAACCTTTGAACCGAGTGGAGAAAATCCCAAATTGTGGCCGTGAATAGTAACCCAGGGTTTCACTGTTCATGTGAATAGTGACATGATTTTCTAGGTGTGAAAATGTGTTTTGTAAGTGATTCAAATGAATTTGCCAGGTTTGCTAATTAGCCCATGTGAGCTAATTTCGTGTTATTGATGAAAATTGAATAACATGATTGTCGTGGAGTAAATTATGTTAATATATGCATGTGAATTGTATTAGCATAAATTATTTGAATCGCATAATGCATTCTATATGCAATCAAGTGCCTTAGAATATTAGGTGAGTACATGACATGAAATGAAACAAAAATGAAAACGTTGGTAAGAATTTAACAAGATTTCCGAATCGTGGTTGAGATTTGTCCAAACATCCACTGAGGGGCCCATGAATCGTTTCCTGAGGGTTATCCAAACGTATTCAATTCTGAGGTCATTTAATATTTTACCAAAAACTGCAGAAGGTGTTTCAAGAATAGTCATTTTTGTTTTGAAATCAATACTTACTCGATTCCGCCAGCATATGTGAGGGAGCCTGAGGACTGAGACACGTGGCCTGGGGCATGCAGACATTCCGAGGTTCATGAAATTCTCGAATGTGATTGTTTTCTCCATAACATGCACTTAGCGGAGTAAACCACAGGAATTATCTCTATTGTGTTGGCTTCACCCTGGCTGGATCACTACTTGTGCACAGGAGGGTGCATGAGGATCTGCGCCGCTGTATAGCTACGTTTTAGAAGTTTAATGTGGCTTGTATTGATTTATAACATGCTTAGAATGTAAATTTTATTATATTGAATAATATACGTAAAATAACTCAACCATGCAATATGATTGTCAGATATGTATTTCAGGGTATGATGTGGTCAAGGCCATTTACTCGCATATGGATCCCGTGTGGTCATTGTGAACCGCTTGGGGGACAGGTTTTCAGACTGGGGCAGAGCCCCCGCATGAGACTCGCCCCGACTGTGAGCGGCGTCTAAGGCCACCAACATCCAGCCAGCATTCCGCGGCCGATCGCTGTCACCCGACCCCGTGGCTTTATAGCACCACAGCTTCAGACAGATCGTAGAGCTTAGGTTTATAAATACCTAGAGCTTAGTGTCAATAAGTTAGGTATATGATTACTTAGGACTTGATGGGTATCGTTGCATCACACATTCTCACAGGTAATTTCATGATCGATGTGTGATGAATGTCAGGTATGTTGTGCATCAAAGTTACATGCACATAGGGAAAAAAAATGTTGAGGAAAATCAAGAGAACCAAATAAATGTGTTGAGAGAATGTTTTTTCCAGTTTTTGAGCGTAGTAGAAACAGAAAAAAAATTTTTAATAAAATAAATTTAATGAATTTATTTTGCTCAACGGGAAAATGAGAAATATATATATATAAATAATATATATATATATATATATATATATATATATATATATATATATATATATATATATATATATATATATATATATATATATATATATATATATATATATATTTTTTTTTTTTTTTTTTTTTTTGGTGTTTTTTTCCAACAGCAGAAATGAGAAAACAAAAAAATGATGTGAAGAGTAATTTTCTAAGGTTTTACAATGTGTAAACTGAAAAAAATGGATAAATAAATGACAATTTATTTGGCTTTACTATAAAATGAAAAAGAATTTTTTTGCATTTTTCCAAAAGAATGAATGAAAAAAACATGATGTGAAAAAAATTCAACAAATAAAATTTTTAAAGAAAATTTCTAAAATAAAAATTTTTTGTTGTGCATATGATTTAATATATGAAATTACGGTCTCAGACACTATGAATGCATGGACATAGAGTATGAAATGGTTTTTAGAGTAGAATAAGATCTCGTGGCTATGTTTACGCCTTAGATATCGATTGAATTTTAATTTGCCATTTGACATGTAGACAAGGTCTGCAACGTGAGGTCGCCCACGCAGGTAATCGGTCAAGCACCACCAAGATTCGACTCAGCAGCTTTTGCTGAGTCAGAGGATTGTATCATTGTTATATTGCACGTGCTAGTGCGTGAGGTAGCCGTGGGAGGTCCGGAAAGAACCTCTAGTGTTTAGTACATCATCCCTCCGACATTCACAGGGGAGGAGACTGACGGTAAGGCGTAATTTTACTGTCTGGCGCAAATGAGAAGGTACTCAGAGGCTACTGAGATTACCTCCGACACCCACCGTGATTAGACTAGCTGCATTCCAAATCAGAGGGCAGCCTCGGGCGATACATGAACTGCAACACCTTGTGAGACCTAGAGGCCAGATATAAGAGTTCAGAGTCACTCCTGTAAGTATTTTCCTGACACCAAGCCACAATACGCCGAAGGGGCTTAGAGTTCCTGAGTTTCATAGGGACGTATGACCGTGATGGAGCATGTGGGTTGGGATCTCACTGAGTTAGCCCGCTTTGCCGATGATCATGTATGCCATACATGGCCAAAGTCGAAGATTCGAGAATGAGCTGAAGGTCCATTCGGGCGGATCAGAGACTTCACCTACGTGATACGGACTCTGATGATACTGGACAACCTCACCATAGAGAGAGTTCGAGGATGCTCTATAATTTTGATATGTGTTAGTAGCAAGAGGAAGCTGAGAGAGTCGCCTTCTTCCGCTTCAAGAAATAAAAGCGAGCTTCTAGTTCACGTGGATTCCAAGGCCGCGGCCATTCGGGCCAAGGACATAAGCAGAGTCACGGCCAGTCAAGGCACGGTGTGCTACTACCGCGCAGCCCCGACATATCGGGAGGGATCGTCTCAAAGACAAAGGATCCTGGGTTACGTGACAGCCTCCCAATCGGGGCCAGAGGACAAGAGAGGATACAAAGATATTCCCTCCACTGCACTCCAAGATGTGACAAAGGAGCGTCAGCTGCACAGCCGCATCAAAATTCCTCCTGCATACGCACAAGCTGTAGAGGCCGCACATGAGAAGAGACGAGTCACAGGCAGGACATCAAGGGTTCAGGGCGTGGCCTACGCCATCACACCATCAACAGTCACAGATCGCCTGGGCCATACAGGTACGTTGCTTATCTCTACGTGGCAAGAGTGTTATTTGATTATAGTGCTTCGCATTCATTCCACAGCCATTAGCTGTGATAGAGCTGGGCTTAGAGGTCAGAGGCCTCGAGGAGCTCTCAGATGTGAGCCCTCCCCTCAGGATTGGTGGCGCAGACAGGATGATATGTCGTGGTCAGCGAAGCCGTAGATCTCGTGACTCCACCGGCCGGACTCAGATTCATGGACATGTCGAGTTCGATGTCATCCCCGGATGGTGATCAGTCGTGGATGCCTTAAAGAGTCGTTATCGATCAGGAACGTAGATGGCTACCGCCTACAACGCCAGATGGTACCGTGTTGCATTCCGGTGGGGACAATGATATTTTGGCCCTGCACAAATGTACGAGTCCAGCAGTCGCACATGGTCACAATGAGCTTTACCCTGTGAGGACGAGGTGAGACTGACTTAGATCTACCTCGAGGTTTGCCAAGATGAGGATGTCTTAATAGCCATCGGATCGGGCTTCCGTAGGGTTTGAAATTTGTATCGAAGGTTACACCTGGCACTCGCCCATCTCTATGACTCCGCACAGATACACCACAGTCAGAACTCGCAGTCCACTAATGTGGATCGGACAAGGGGTTCATTAGATTGAGCACTCCCACCACGGGCGCCCACTCTATTTGCGAAGAAGAAGGACAAGACCCCGACCGTGCATTGACTACGTATTAAATAACAGTGGTTACGATCAAGAACTCCGCACTCCACCGGGCCGAGGATCGATGACTCGTTTGATCGTCGAGAGGAGCGCCGACCATTCCAAGATAGACCTCAGACCGGTTACCACTCGCTGAGTTGTGAGATAGGTATCCCAAGACGCTCAAGACGCTACATGGGCACTTCTTGAAGCCATTTGATGCCCTTTCGATCGACCTAACGCGCCTAACAAGATTCAATGACCCCATGCATACCTGCATTCCAACCCTATCTAGAATAGTTTGTCGTAGTCTTTGTGGATGACATTCTCGACTATTCCCGCCAGTGGGAGCATGAGTATCATTTGAGGATCTTTACGCTTGCCGAGACCATCAACAAAATGCCAACCGGGCAAGTAGCTTCGCTTACCGAAAGTAGATTTTTGGGACATAGCAGGTCGTGATCGCGTGGTCAAGAGGACTCCCGAAGGTCGAAGGCCGTGATGAGTCGGGAGGCTACAAAGTCGGCCTTTAAGATACGCAGCTGGATTGGCTAGGTACTCACCGAGACTCATCGAGGATTTCTCTCGATTAGCTATGACCATAATTTAGACACCTAAGTGATAGTCAAGTTTGATCGGGTGACCGACATGCGAGGAGGCATTCCAGAGTCAAGAGGAGACTTACTACTACTCCTATCTCTGAGGTCCCTGACAGGGGACAGGGGTACACAAAGGTATCAGGATGCCTCGAGGGTCGACTGGATGTGTTGATGCCGCGACTTCAAACCCGAGGGTCCGCTGACCACCACAACCCATTGAATATCTGCGGAATGCCTGGGTGACCCGACATTTTTCACAAAACCCAGAGTCTCCTTTGTACCGGAGGAGCTCTACCCAAATACAAACTGTAAGATATACCAACACATTCCAAACAAGGTAATATATCCATCACATGAGTAAAACGTCCACTCGACCATAAACAATATCACAACAATATACCAATTATATCCATTAATCAAGAGTTCAACAGCTTTACTCTATACAACCCAGAGTATTAAAATTAAACAAATTTAATACATGTTTAAAATGATCAAAGCTACAACCCGGGCCTTCTAAAACCTAGTCTCTAGGACGAGCCGTCCCCGCACGCTCCCCCGCACCGTAAAACAATATCCCTCGACGAGCGAGCCAATGCCCGCAGTGGAATCGCCTAAGTGGGCTACCACCGGCGCGCAATGTCCTAAAATAAACACACATCTGCCAAATGGCGATCCTACTTGAACGCCTACATGACCAACTCATCCCGGTCCTTCATCAACCTTCACACTGCCGTTTCAGGCGAGAATTATTATTCGATTTGTTAAGGACAACCTCCATGGTATATATATATCAATCTGGGCCGTTTCGACGATTGATATTATTTGTGGATCATCTCGATGTATATCAATTGGGCCATCTCCGACGATTGATATTTTTAGTTTGGACTACCCTCCGATAATTAACATTTTAGACAACCCTCCGAACCATTTTCTGTGACCACCCCACGACTACTCCTATCATCCTAGTGGTGCTTCCTGGGCAGATATGGAAATTCCACGATGCCACGACATAGCTTGCGTCACATGTAAATATATAAACACGATATATTCATACATAAAATTAATCACACAATCATGTTATGTAATTACGCATTTCATCACATCAAAGTTAGCTCACATGGGTTAATATCGATCAAACACGAGCAATTGGATGAATTACCCAACCAAACACATTATTTCACAAAAATATATATTTCAGACTCAAGCTTCGTAATAGTGAAACCCTACATTATTCCCGAAAATCACATTCATCTGCTCACTTTCACAACCCGCATTTCACGGCCATTCCCGACCTCATCCAAACCAATACATGATTTAATACAAAAATGCACAAATTAGCCACCAAAAACAGCCCGTAAAAGCCCCTCACTGCCACTGTTTTCACAAATGGTTTTAATAAATTAACACCCTGGCCCCAAGTTTTCGGGATCGGACAAACGGCCATTCAAGGCCTCAAGATAACCGCAACATTGAAAACACTTAATAAAGTAAACTCAAGTAGGGAGAAACCTCACTCCTCAAGTGAGTTTGTCTAAACTCCTAAATTCCTAAGACTACGCGAAGCCCTCCGCGTAGAGCCTTCCTTCATTCCGAAGACTGCCATGGGCCTTGACTCTGCTTTCAAAACCAGAGAGAGTTCATCTTCCTCTCTAAAACTATTGCCCACCCCACGCACTTTCTGGTCTTTCCTTCACTTTTTTTTTTGCTCTTTTGGATTTAATGAAGAAGACCAACACTATTCAATTCATTATTTAGCCGACTTAAAACTTCCAAAATGACCATTATGTCCCTTCATTTCCCAGTTTTGACATTCGACACTATTTCGATCGTCCATTTTCATCATTTCTCTACTCATACCACTTATGGCACATGAGTACTTGTTATATGTGACTTTCGTCGCATCGAAAATCAGCTTTACTCAAGACCGAAACGCGATGCCCTCGAAAACGGTCACCTCACCTGTCTCGACCCGACTAAATTTTACGTAAGAAGCTAGATTTCATGAGACGATTCCAACGGTGCAATCCGTTTTTTCATTCAAGATCTAGAGAATAAATTACGGATTTTTAACCGAAATTACAATTTCGTAACCGAAATTACAATTTCGTAACCGAAATTACTATTTTGCCCTTTTTCCAGAAATTGGAATTTCGTCTTACGCAAACCGAGGGTAGTAGCTTATGGTTCCCCGCAAGAACTGCGAGTGTAATTTTCTTGTTAACACACGCACGAGTCAGCGCGCGTAGTCTTCGCTCTCAAGATTCGCGCCACCATTTATATGGCGGTCAGCTCAGAGGTGTACTCTCGTAACAAAACTGGCATACGCAATGACCTCAACATGAGGCAACGCAGATGGATGGAGTTCCTAAGAGGATTATGACTTCACTTTGCATTACTATCCCGGTAAGGCAAAACGTGGTACTGATGCACTCGCTTCAAGTCACGAGCATCGATAGTATAGCTTCCCAGAATGGCTAGCTCGAGACCGTGGGAAAGCTTCAATACGCACCGCGAGCAAACCAAAGCCGTGGAGCGAGTAGCTACACCGCCTCGTTGAGTGTAGCGGATGAGTCCCAGTGGGACAAAGACGCGAGATAAGTGTCCATCGTGGACCGCATGTCAGTACATGACGAGGGTCGGACCATCCACGCAGATGGTAAATCTTCAGATAGAGGATTCGCAAAGGTCTCAAATAATCGACAGAGAGAGGAGACTCTCGTGAGTTTCACCGCTTCCTTTACTTCGCTGCATCCAAAGCAGCACGAAGATGCACAGATCTGCAGCGCATTCACCGACGACGAAGAGACACGTAGGACTTTGCTCGACACGATGTCACACGTGTGAGCATGTTAAGGCCGAAACATCGTGCCGCCTATCGTATCGAGGTGGTCCGGAGCGTAGGGGAGCATGTCACGATGGATTTGAGGACCCACTCACATGACACCGCAAGGACATGACGCGCAGATGGTGATAAAGTGGACGGATCATGAAGCTGGCACATTTTCTGTACTGCAGCACATCTCACATCGAGAGAATCACGCCAGACGTTTCGAGAGATAGTCCACTACGCACCGGCATCCATGGTTCGGGATAGAGACCGAGGTTACACAAGACTCGGGAAGAGTTTCCAAAAGGCGGCACATCACCTGGCCGACTATGAGTACAACTTTCCACCCACAAACCGATGGTCACCGAGAGGACCATACTGTATTAGAGGACATGCCGCGAGCATGCGCCCGGATCATATGGGTAGCCGAGCAGCATTTGCCCTTAGTGGACCTTCCGCCTACAACAACAGCTTATCGTGAGCATGGGGATGGCACCATACGAGGCACAGGCTAGAGGCCATGCAGTCAATCGCATGTCAGACTGCGGTGAGAGTACCATCACCGGTCCTAATCATTAGAGACACCTCCCAGAAGGTGAGGCTGAGACAAATAAGCCTCACCGCTTAGAGCCTGCAGAGAAGAGCGCTGCGCCACGTGCACGACGCCACCCCAGAGCCAGGTCGATCTTCAAGACGACGCCCAGAGAGGAGTGGTCGCCCTAAGCGAGAGCACCGCCAGGCTTTATCGGGCCTTCGGTGATATCAGAGGTAGCATAATAATAGCGCACTTCCATTGGCAAGCAATTTCAAGATGTCAGTGTGTCCACGCATTTCACATCTCCATGTTCCTGAGGTACACCCGCATCCGGCCATGCAAAGTGGATCGAGAGATCAACAGGTCACACCATGGACCGAGGAGGGACCGGGGCAAAATACGAGAGCCGAGATTGCGATGATCTAATACCGCGAGAGTTAAATGAGTAAGCAGCAATAACGAGTGGAGGAGTCAATGGGACAAGATTAGCACACCTATCCCTTCTCATGCTGGATGAAGGTACGTGGGTTTAGTCGCTTAATACTTAAAATGACTACTTACATGCATTTATAGCGCACGCCGCATACGCACGCGAAGTCATTCACTCTGACGAATTCCTTTTAAGGAGGGAGAATATAAGACCCGGAAATTCCAATTTTCAAAAATGACAAAATCGTACTTCAATAAACCCAAAATTTTCGTATCTCGAACACGACAAAACTGGGGACTTGAATCGCCTCACTTAAATCAGCTACCACACGACTCGATGAAACAATTTCAACGCTTATGCGTAATCAGTCGAAAGGTCAGAACTGCCTGAGATATGTGATGCATAAAGTCACCACTACATGTACTCTTGTGACACATGTTGCAAGATTAGAGAGAGATGATAGAAAATGGAAGGCCTAGATCGTGCTGGCGGTCAAAAAAACTGCCAGGACACACGGGAATTATAATTGAGCACGATAATAAGACGAAAGACGAACAAAGGTCATCTTTCATTTTGAGCACAAACGCAAAGGGTCGGAATATGGGCAAAAGGAGCAGGTTTCAGGATTTCTGCAGAGAAAGTGTTCTTCTCTCTAGATTTCCGACCATTCGGGACCGCCTGCCGACTCCAGCCAGGCAAAGTCATCTGGCGACGAGGCTATGCGCGTGGACACCGATTCGTGAAGCTCCGATACCAAGAGGTAGGATCTTTTCCGTCACTATTCTTCAAGAGCCATGTTTGTCAGTGGATATTCCGAGGCTGACAGCCGTGAAATTCGCCTCCCAAAACCTTGAACCGAGTGAGAAAATCCCAAATTGTGGCCGTGGAACAAGACCCGAAATAACACCACGGAATAGTGACGTGATTTTCTCGCGTGAGAACGTGTTTTGTATGATTCAAATGAATTGCTTATGCTTGCTAATTAGCCCATGTGAGCAAATTTTGGTGTTATTGATGTGAAAATTCGAATAACATGATTGTCGTGAGTAAATTATGTTAATATTTCCAGATGTGAATCAGACAAGATAAATTATTCGAATTGGCATAATGCATTCCATATGCACTGCACTTTGTAATATTATTAGGTGAGTGCATGGCATGAATGAAAGAAAAATGAAAATGTTTGTGAAAGGAATTTGACGAAGATTTTATGGGGAACTTAAGAGAGTTGTCCAACAATCTACGCTGAGGGGCCCATGAATCGCTTCTGAGGGTTACAACGAGCCCGCCTGAGGGCTGTCTAATATTTTACCGAAACTGATAGTGTGTTTTCAAGAACAACAGCTGGTTTGAAAACTGGATTATTTTACTTGCATTTGGCTTGTGCATATGTGAGGAGTCAGGAGGACTCGAGACATGGGTCTGGGGCATGTAGACATTCGAGCAGGTTCATGAAATTGCTCGATCGCGCATTGTCATTATAACACGCGAGACTTAAAGAGTGAGTAACCCATGTAGGAAATTATCTCATCGGGCTTTGCTCACTACGAGGGATCACTATTTCGTGTACAGGAGTGTGCACGAGGACCCACGCCGCAGAGTCACTGCTTTTTAGAAGAAAGCCGATTGTGGCTTGCATGACTTGCATAACATGTATTATAATTGTAAATTTAATATGCAGATTAAGTAATGTAAAATAACTCTTAAACCATGTAATGTATGTGGTTGATGTATTTTGTGATATTAATGCAAAGTTCAAGGGGCCAGCTATTTTACTCGCATATGAACCCCGGTGGTCATCAGGAACCGTCAGGGGATGTTCGATTCGGGGCAGTAGCTCCTAGTATAAAGGATACTTTCCGCCCATGCTGAACGCGCCGTTACCCGACACATCCACAAAGATTCGCGGCTTCGACGGTCATTAACTGACTTCAAAAAGGCCACAAAGGTGATAACCATAACCGTGTGCTTTCGGGCAAATGCAACTTTTCGATCACACCACGTCTCTACAATCTAGTTCTGTGCTTTTCTTTTCACCCAGGGGTTAACGATCCCCTTCTCGCTTCCACCCAACAACACACATTAATTATATTTCTACTTTATGTTTAAACCGTGGAGATATTGATTGGACGCCATCCAAAATAATACTACCATTACCCATTCATCAACACCGATGATGGATGACTATACCCATGCACATACACCCAATATAGCGATGTCCTCAGGCATATGCAATATTAATGCCACTCGTGAGGTCTCATGTTACATGTATGATGCACAACTTCATGAACATTAAGACTTCTGGTGATAATTATAATGATATGCACTGGCTCCATGCTCTCTACCCATGCTGGTATATCATTCATATATATCAACACGCGAGTCTCACACAGCATGTTATTCATACATAAGCCATACACACAACAAGGTCAAAATCTCGATCTCATCCACAAATGGTACCTCACTTTCCACAACATGCACTAGTTTAATTCCATGGCCATACATCATTCCACATGACTAAAACAATAATGTCGCATAACCTTCCTTAGGCTAACTCATGAAAATTTCTACCCAATACAATAACCTACAACATGTCATACAATGGTCATGTCAAAACTCGTCTATTTACATCGACACAACCAAGCAACTTGCACACTTGGTGAAAAACATAGGTTTTCAGAAAGTTTATGATCACCTACTACCCTCTACAGGCATATGGTTGGAATCTTGACTCAATGGGTCGGTCCAAGAACACCGAAACTGAGTTCTGGACGGAAGTTATAGTCATCCTAAGTCGAGGCAAACAAACAGAAAATACCGAACATAAATCACTATAGCGTGGCAACAGCGCTTGCCTGCTGCACGCTATAAAGATGCTGTGAGGTTCCCAATGCTCACCAGGCCACCCAATTCTCATCCCCTAAGTGTCCCATTCACTCCGGCCATCAACCCGTCCCAATATGGAACGCTAAATAGCTTGGCAATGTGGCACAAAACTCATCTCAAACATATTTTCAAGGCATACCACAAATTCCTGAAAAACCATGATTAAACACATAACCTTTCTCAAACACAATGATCCCGGGACCATAACTTGAGTTATAAAAGTCCGATTTAAGATTCAAAGCTTCCAACATCGCTCTACAGCTACAATTTCCTTAAAATATACCCTAAATCCACATTTTATCTAATCGAAAAATCAGTCTCAAAAACTGACAGTATGCTGTCCCAAACAAGGCAGCTTCCCACAAACTTCAAAATGTCCTGCATAATGCACGCGGATCGTTGCATTTCTATATAATGTCACACACTTATAATTTTCATACATCGTTCATTCAAAGTCAATATAATTGCACACATACATCAACATTCCACAAAATCAGCACAATAAGTAGCTCATACACGACTGTAAAACATGCTACAATGGGTCCATAAACCTTGCTTCAAAACCAGCCACAACCAGCTGCAAAAAAAGCCACTACGGGCTACAAACAGACAAGAAACAATCCACAAGACAATCCAAAGTTAGTCCACACACTAGCCGTGAAATCGGCCCAAAAATGGCCTACAAATTAGTCCAAAAACACCTCTTTGAACTGAGCATTTAATCACCCCAAATCTGATCCTAAATAGTTCCCAAAAATGGGCAGAAATGAAGCCAAATGTCCCCTAAACAGCCCCACGCTAGGGCTGAACCACGATCATTAAACGACTCAGCAAGAATAACCTAAGAGAGAAAATCCCTACCTTATAGAGTTTGAAGAAACCGCTTTTGTGTCCACACGTAGATCGCTACCGCTGGCATACAAACTTTAAGATTCTGACGTCGACCTTCGACCGTCTGAAAGGCCGAGAAAATCCTCCATTTTCCCTTTTCCCTTCCCATGATCCCTTGTACCATTATACCATATATACAGTCACTATCCTTTAAGGCTGTAACTTGGGCAAGTTAACCCAACCTTGGCCTAACCCAACGTTTGGATGGGTTTGGAGGTGCACTACTTTTTTATAACTTGAATTGAGTTTGGGTTCAATTTTATTAATTCGACAATTGGCCTGGGCTTGAGTCAACAAGATTAGAGACTATGCTTTATAATTCACTAGCAAAGCTTCAAAAATCAAAAGACCAATAGAGCAAACACTGAAAGCAAATTTCCAAATTATCCATATATGTCCTACAAAAAGTCCTCTCCATGTTGTGTGTAGTGTTATTCTACGTACTAGACTAAGTGCTTTCGGCACTCCTTGAGATCCTTAATATTGATTTTCTGTGCGTTCTCTTTCTGATTTCTAGGTTTGAGGCTCATGCAACATTCGGCCTCCGCCGCCAATGACACTGCTGCATTTTTTATTGAATTGCCTTTTCATTTTCATTCTATAGAGGGATAATTTTTCTATTTTCATCGTTTTTGTTTGTTATGATTATGATTTTGAGTTTATCTTGATAGAAAAGCAGCGAGAATTTAGGGTTTTGAAAGGTTCGAAGTTTTTTGCTTCGAAGCCTAAAAAAAGGAAAACAAGACAAATATTTGAATTTAGAATCAAAATAAATATATCTGAAAATATTAAGCCTAGGCTACTAACCACTATTACTATTCAAAACTATGGATTGTGCTTTCTTTAAGGTAATGCATTTGAAATATTTTCCCCTTTTTTTTATATTTTATTAAATTAATCATTTTGCAATTCATATAAAGTCGCTAAATTGTTTTGTAATTAATAAATTTTTGATCAACTACTATCCTAATCTTAACCCAATTAACTCAACAAAATTGATATGAACTAACTCCAAATATATTTCTAATCTGTTGATCTCATCTGGTTGAAAGTTGAGTTCGATTGGTTTGTATTTGGGTTTGTTTATTTCATGTTTGGATATGACATGGGTTGACTATCAACTAGACCCAACCCACATTTGCAGTCCTATTGTCCCTATGAAAAATTGTAGATGCACTATAATTATTTGTTGCCTTCATCAGCTCTTTTTCGGAAAATACCACATAAATAAAAGCCCAATAATAAGCTCCGCTTCCGCAAAAACGTCTTTTCTGCTGTTCTTCTTCCAAAATCAACTAGTCAAATCTCTTTTCTTGCTTTCTCAGCTTATTCCTGCCGCATTACATAAGGTCTCTCTTTCTCTTCACTTTTAGACTAATGAATGGTTTATAAATAGGGATGGTAATTCAAAAGTGTGTAGTCCCATTCCAAATACTCATCCCGTTAATATTAATTCATTTTCATACCTTTTCCCATTTAGGGTTAAATCGAAGTGGTCTAGCCATACCATCATTAACTATTATTATTTTAATTTATTCATTTTTAAAATATATTTTAATAATAAAAATAATATTTATAATAAAGGAACCCTTGAGAACGATAAAGATGACATCAATATCGTTGCCATCGTGCAATGCGGAGTCAAGACCATCATCACGGAAGGGCGGCATTGGCAAGACCACCCCGGCATTGTCGATATCGATCGGCCTGCAACCTCGACGTCCTCGTGCTTGAAAACTAAGTGAACTACACCGTGGTTGAAGCCCTCAGCGGTGGTTACAAGAGAGAAATATTGATCTCTTTAGCTTTCGATAGTTTGAAGAAAACCCAAAAATGGTTTAGAATTGAAGCAGAGGAAGACTAATAGAAGAAAATGAGGTGCTGATTGGGTTGTGATTCTAGATATTGAGACTTGAGACGTCTTTGGTATTTTTTGGTGAGAAAATGAGGCGTCGGTAGTATTTTTTTTAAATTGTTAAACTATTTATTGTATATTAAAATATATAAATAAAAAATATTTTAAATTATTTTATATAATCAAGGGGGACGGATAGATTACAATATTCAAACTCGACTGGTTTAAAAAGTCTCAACCCATTAAAAACTCGATCAAAGAAACTCTCAAATCATCCTATTAGGACGGCACGCTGAACTTAAAAACTTTCCCTATTAGCCTTTTATATATATAAACAAAATATATGTAAAATAGGCTAATTTTGAAACTTATATTCAACATAAATGTTGGTCCACCAAACCCTCTTTTCTCTAGATGACTCATCCAAAGACCACCACTTTCCCTCTCATCAGCCCCTCTCATCAGCCCCTCTCATAGCATCTCTCCCCTCTTTACCCTTTAATTAAGAATACCCTCTCTCTATATCTGCCCCTCTTCCTTTTCCTTTTTAATTGAAAATATTTTTAACTTATAATTAAAATATTTTATAATTATTTTTTATGTAAAATAAAAGTACTTTAACTTTAAAGTAAAATATTTAATTTAATTTAAAATACAATTATTATACACACACATACATATATATATATATATACATACATATATATATATATATAGTTAAAAACATTTAATTAAAATGTTTTAATTAAACTCTGAAAAGTAAACAAATCAATTTTAGCTCCAAAATATTTTAGAGCCATTTTAGGGGTGTATTGGATTAAGAAAGTTAATAACTTTTATCGAATTATATGGGATATTGGATTACAACTTTTAAAGACTCTATAAAAGTATGCTGATTTTGAAAAAGTCATTGACTTTCATAGACATTGGAGTAGCTTTTAATTACTTTTGATAACTTTTCTAACTTTTCTAACTAGTAGAAGTATAAATACCCGCCTTTCAAAATTCTGATTTCTCAAAAGATTTGAAACGACTTTTTGATCAAGTGAAGTCGTCTACAATAACATGAATGAGCGAAACTAACTTTGAAGAGAAACTACGAGACTTAAAGAGAAATTATACGGAACTGATAAAATTATTCATTCTTTGTTTGTAGAATTATACAAAATTAATATTCAAACATGAAATTCATTATATTTTTCCCATATGAGTCGAGGTTGTAACGCCCTAGGTATGAATTAGATTATTTTTTTTTTTGTTCTTCCCTATTAAATAGCCTTTTTTTATAGAGCTATAGAGAACATAATGCTAAAGGTTGAGGATCTATAGGGTTTAAAAATCATAATTTTTTTAGCTAAGAGTTTAACCTAAAAATTAATACTTTATTTTTATTTTAGTTTTTGAATATATTATTGTTCTTTGAAAATAAAATTGTAGATATCAAAGAATGTTGAGTTGAAAATTTTAAAATGTAAGGTTGAAGATATGATTTTTCCATTGTTAATTTATGAATTATTTATTTATATTTGTTAAGAATTTTAACATGTTGGTGATTTATTTTATTTTTTTTTGAATTTTTTTTTAATAACTTGTTTGGAGAATTTGTACTAAACAAAATATTTTTATACTAAATTTCATTCAATACTAAAACATTTACATAAGAGGTTTTAAAATGTTGTTGGATTGTAAAGGCCTAAGTTTACCTATATTTATATATATTGAAACCCTACTATACTTTGAGTTTTTAAGGGTTTTCAGCAGAATGTATGCTAACCAGAGGGGAGCTTGAACATTATACTTCTTTTTCTCATTTTGATTAGTGGATTACTGTTAGTGCACCAAGATACAGGATCACATCGATAGCTGAGTCACATTAAAAATCTTGTGTTTTTTCCTTGAATATTTCGCTGTGTCTGTACTTTAATAACTTAAGATTGAGCCTTAGTTCCTAAATCCTCATTGACCGTGCTTGACGTCGCATCATCATTTGGAGAAGAAGTAATAGATCCAACAAACGCCATAATCACAGGAGGATTCAAACCAAAATTTTCTAATTAATTGCTAAAGGATGGAAAATTACAAACATTTATGGCTTGTAATCAGAGAAGTAAAATACCACCATATTTTGTAAACCCGAAAACTTCAATTTTTCTCAAAAGGGTAAACGTACTTGCTGAAAATCGGAATTCTCTAGATCTCTGATGACAAAACTGATCAAGGCCGCTAAATTACAGCCTCATAAATCAGCAACCCGTAAAAGTTTCATCGAATTCTAAGACAATCGAATATTTCATGATTTTTCTGGGTGATAAGTCACAAAGGACTTCGCGACGAGATTTTTACGAAAATTTCAAAGTCAATAAATGAAGTCTACTTAAATAAATGAATCTAAAATAGAAATAAATTGTTCTTGCAAAAACCACTCAATGAAATAATATGAACCATATTCAAAATGATAATAATAATAATAATAATAATAGAATAATAATAATAATAATATAATAATAATAATATTATAATAATAATAAAAGGAAAAATCACTATATGTATAATAAATGAGAAAGAGGTATAGATATATTTTTTTTAAATTTTTTTCTTCTCTTGTTTCTTTTTCAGATCAACGAAAATCAGACCGTAGGTTTTTATCAAATGGCGTTTAAATTGATCTACGCGACGAGAGCTACGCCGTACACCAAAAAGTTGGAGTTTAGACAAACTCGTAAGGTAGGGCTTTGATCCTACTTGTTTTACCCCTCGTTTAAGTGTTTCAAACGTTGTGTTGGTTTGAGGCCGTGGGTCGCTTGACGCCCCAAATCTTCGGGAACTGCTGCAAATTTTTCAGAGAATTTGAGTCTATTTGACAAATCTTGACTGGTGGTCATTTTTGAGTGTTTGTTTACAATTTATGAAATAAATTGTGTTTGGTGTATAGCCATTGGAGATAAATTAGATTCGCTTCAATTATATGGAAATATAATCGTGTGTATGGCCTTCGAGATGATTTGATTTAAGCAAATTATATGGAATACACCAGGTGTGGTGGCCATTGGAGATTTAGATTGTGAATTGTCTAAATGAGCTAATTTGAGTGATGTTTGATGAATATTGGAATAACCTGGCGAAGCTAGTTTTGGTGATGGTCATCCATGTTAAACATATGGGTGTGAATTGCAAATTGAAAATGTCGTACAACTTAATATATCGTATATATATCTGGTTGAAATGGCATAATACATTTCACAAAAATCTGGTAAACTTAGAAATTAAGTGTGTGTGTATGATATAAATGAAATAAAAACGAACATGGTTAAGTAAAGGAATTTATTGTGATATTTTCCAGAATCAATGGGAGAATGGTCAACATATCATTTCCTGATGAGGACCAAGGACTGCTTCTAAAGCTCACCAACCCACCTCCTGAGGTGTCCCATATTTTTACCACATTTTGTATATTTTCTCAAGAACAATAAGTTTTGTTTTGAAAATGATTATTTTCATACAGCGGTTAGGCAAAGTGAAATGAGTTTCATGAGGACTGAGATGGGAATGGTATGTAGACATTCATGCAGATCACGATTACTGGAGTGTGTGTTTACTTTGAGCATCGCATATGCACTTAGGTGGTTGTAAACCCATTTAGGGTGATTCCAAACCAATGGCGATAGTCTCACCTCACAGAATATCATTTCGTGCACAAGGAGCGTCGAGGAGACTAATTTCATCGAGGTCGATTTCAAGAAAGTTTCCAGTCGGGCTTTGATGTTTTTGAATAATATGGGCCAGAATTTATGATTTAATATATTGTACAAGATAATGAAGTAACTTCGATCTGCCGAACAGGAAATGGTACATGCCTGATGAGATTGAATGCAAATAAGCACCATTTTTATCAGACGTCCCGTGCGACACAAGATCAACTCCGTATTCACGTTTGACTTTGCAGTCAACCAGATCCCAAGCCAAAGGCCACAAATTAAGATCGTGTTCTGCAAGACAACACCTGCAGCTTAGTGCCGACGGTTAGGTATACTACTACCAAAGGGCCTTTCTGAGATTTGGCCATCAAGGCCGAAAGATATGCAAGAACATCACCACCGGTGGCCTGAAGGTGCCAAGGGTTAGTACGTGATCACCCATTAATCACGGATGTGATTGCAAACCAACGCATACGGTGGAGCCTCATGTTGTGTCTCTGAGGTTCCATGTTCATGATCATGTTGATCGTGGTGTTACACATTGCATGGAAACCATACACCAAGATGATGGCATGGAAATGGATCACGCGGTTATCACAGGAAAAATTATATGGTACGACATACCGTATAGGAATAGGTTTGAATGCTAATGTTAGGAACTACAACCTGGGGGTTCTGAAAATGAAATGAACCCTAGTGCCGAATTTTATCAAATAAATAAAAGTGAGTGTCGGGGTGCAGAAGCAACCACTTTGAAGATAATCAACCAAGAAGTTCTGATGGCTGAAAGGCGTCTACTAGTAATTGGCATGTGCATTACTAGTTTGACCGAATGAGATTAAATGTTATCGCCATTCGACATGTGTAGATGGTAAGAGGCCGAGGACGCAGAGGGACGTCCACTATGCCAGCCAAGCACCACGTGATTCGACCAAACAGCTCACGAGGTCGTCGTTGCAAGAACTGCCATCGTACAGCCAAAGGCAATCGGGTAGTCAAGGAGGTCCACAAACTTCCTAGATTGTCATCCTCCACGCTTATGAGGGGAGGATCCCGTTCGTGGTGCACTTTGGTCTCAGACAGAATGTATCGAGGCTATGGATACACCGATGATCGTGCCAGTCTGCACAGCCAGAGAGAGTCCCACACACTGATTTGCCAAGAATTTCAAGATTTAGAGAGGCAATGACTTCGGGCAGTTCCATGGGCTCTTATGAGTAAGTATTTTCCTACCACCGCTGTACATGCATGTCTGAGTTCTGTGAGTCAGAGGCGTGGAACCATGATGTAGACAGAGTGGCATGTCAGATTCACCTGAAGGATACGTTGGTGATGACTATGTGACCACAGAGGTGGTTGTGTCAGATTTATGACTGATCTGTCATTCATTCGCAAGATCGCGGTCACTACACGATAATGACCTGTCGGGATACCGCCATAGAGAGAGAGAGAGAGATGGATGACGCACAAGGCATTCGAGATGCGAGGCTCTGTGGAAGAGAAAGGAGACTCACCTTCTTCGAAGCTCGGGGCTAGAGGTTAAGGCCTCCGGGAAAAGCCATCAGATGTGGTGCAATCTCTCAGATCTGTGGTGAGAGCTGGGATCAAATATGGTAGACATATCTGGGTGTTGAGGTCATTCCTGACATGGTCGAGCTGACGTACCCCCATCAAATATGGATTGTGACCCGAGGCGGTTATCACATTCGACACTCCGCCTTGAGTCAGAGAAGGCAAAGATATGCAGAGTGATGCAGATAAAGGTGAATTTGTGACCTAAATTGCTATGGGGAGAAATGTGTAAAACCAGAAAACTTCAATTTTTCCTCGAAAAGGTAAAATGCAATTTTGGCTTGAAACCTAAATTCTAGATCTCTTGATGACAAAACGGATCACACAAGTAAATTGCCTCATAAATCTAGCAACTTAGAAAAGTTTCACTTAAATCAGACAATCGAATATTTTACTATTTTCCGAGGGATAAGTCAGCCAAAGGACTTCAGTGATCAGATTTACTTAAAATTTCTAAGTCAATAAATTACATAAGTTCATTTAAAATAAAGTGAACTGAAAAGAAATAAATTGTTTCGAGGTAAAAAACGGACCCGAATAAAATAATATGAACCATGTATTCAAAATGATAATAATAATAATAATATTATTATTATAATAATAATAAAAGGAAAAATCAATCGTGGTGTAAGGAGGGGCGCTTGAGAAAGAGGCGCATGAGATTTTTTTTTTAAAATTTTTTTCTTCTTGTTTCTTCGGGATCTACGAAATCGACTGCGCTTTTATCTGGGTCACGCTTTAAATTCTGATCTACGACGAGCCACGTGGACACCAAAAAAGTTGAGCTTGGGGACAATCCCAGAGGTAGGGTTTTATCCTACTTGTTTTACCCCTCTAAGTGTTTTGTAAATGTCAGGTTACTTGAGGCCGTGAGGGGTTGCTTGACTTACCCTAAATCTTGGAACCAAGTGTGAAATTCTTGGAGAATTTTTGAGCCCATTCGGGACAAATTCCGTGACCGTAGTGGGTTGCTGGGGTGTTTGCTTAATAATTGCGAAATAAATTGTGTTTTCGGGGTGTATGTGCCATGAGATAAAATTGTGATTTGCCCAATTATATGGAATATAATTGTGTGTATAGGCCTTCGAGATGAGATTGTGGATTTCCATGGAATTATATGGAATATAATTAGTGTGTGTAGGCCATCGAGGATTAGATTGTGAATTGCCCAAATGAGCCACTGGAGGATGTTTGATGAATATTGAACAATTTCCTCAAGTGAGCTAGTTTCTGTGATGGTCAGATCCATGTTAAATTACACGTAGGAATCAAGAATTGAGAATGTTGCATAATTACTATATTGGTATATATATTGTGTTGAAATGGCATAATATACTATATACACCTGTGGTAACCTAGAAATTAGGTGTGTGTGCATGACATGAAAATGAAATAAAAACGAACATGGTCACAAAGGAATTGACAGATGATTTTCCTGGGAGAATTGTCGGGAGATGGGTCAATGTATCATTTCTTGATGAGGACTACGACCGTTCGGAAAGCTTCACCAACCAATTCGCCGAGGGTAGTCCCATATTTTTACCGACATTCTAGTATATTTTCAAGAACAATAAGTTTTGTTTTGAAAATGATTATCTTTCTCATACACGCTTAAAGTAAGTGTGAATGAGCTCATGAGGACCTCGAGACATGGGAATGGGCATGTAGACATTCAAGTAGGATCACGTATTTACTTGAGTGTGTGTTTACTTTGTTACTTGCATACGACTTATAATGGAGTAACCCATTTGCAGATTCCACCACTCCGCGATACCACCCGTCGATAGGAATATCATTTCTGTGTACAAGGAGCTGCTCGAGGAGACGATCATTTTTAGAGGTCGATTTTGAAGAAAGCCGTTGTGGCTTTGATGTTTTTTGACATTATGTATTAGAATTATAGATTTTAATATGTATTTGTATTAAGAGTAATAAAGTAACTCTGACTATTGGAATATACAGGATATGTTTGAGAGGATTACGTAGGCCAAAGTGGCCATTTTTATCAGGTATGTGTCTTCACAGGAGCACGACAAACAGTATTCCAGTCGATCTGGTAGTCAACTGACCCCTGCTTGGGCGTCACATATTTTTAAATTTTGTTAGTTTGCTCAAAAAATTTGGGAACGCATTAAATATATTTGTCCTACTCCTCTTTTTTATGAAGGTAAAATTATTTCCTTGCTTCAATCAGTTTATAAAAACTATAAAACCCAGTGTAAAACTTTCAAACAACTAGCGAAAAAAGTTGTCATTATCATTTGGTGTATTTGAACTCATAAGAATCATGTGATGTTTAAGAAAATCAAACTAAACCCCTTTATCATTATTGAGAAAGCTACCTCAACGTTTCAAAATCTTCAGGAGCTTATGTGTGATTCTTATCCTAACAACAAAGGACGTAATGTCCATGGATTCGATAAATTCCTCCTAAAATTAAGTTTTGATGCTTCAAGGATGAAAACTATAAGTGCATCAGCTTGCGTTATGTTGGGAAAGACTACCAAATACAATGATTCTAAAAATGACCTTTCCCTCTTTGTGTGCCAAAAATAGTTTCAAAAAACAAATAAGCCAACAATAAAGCCAATTAAGCAATAATAAATCAACTACAATGAAGCAACAAGTTTTACTTGGAAACCCCCAAATGGAAAGGGTAAAAACCACGAGACCCATAGGCCACTTAAACTTCCGCTTATTTCAACAATGATAATAATGGGTTAAACCAAGTTCTTCTCTAGCAAGAAAACTAGAGGCTCACAACAATAATACATCAAGAATATCATTCTTGGAACACCACAACAACAAACATCATCACTGATTACTACCCAAATAATGTTGTTTCATACCCTTAACACTCCAAGTTTTAAGCACTTTTTGTGTAGTAATCAACCTAATTAACCTAGTTATATGTTAAGGACTCCAGCAAGGCGCTAATCAAATTTTCGAGGCAAGTTTGGTTGTTTTTGGTGGATCAGATATCTGAGGACGATTAAGCTTCAAGGCATGAAGAATCCACTTAAGCTCAGAAAATTCCAAGCCGAAGAAAGCAGAAGTAGTGATGCAACAAAGATGTAGTGCAAGCCTTGCAAAATTCGCAAGGGTTGTGAATTTTTGAAACCCCCATGAAAATTCGCAAGGGTTGCGAATTTTCGCAACCCCTACGAAATTTCATGCACATTTGACTTTTTGAGTTCTTTTTTTATTTCTTCCCAATTTCTCCTCGTGTAATAATGTTTTATTTTGTATCTTTTGTTAATTTGTATTGATTTTGGGTGGTATGTAAGACCCAAAGACTTTGTGTACAGACAGTTTATTTCATTTATCAAAGTTGGGGTTTTGGGAAGCTTGTTCGAGAAGCTCCCGTTTTTCATAGTTTCTCTCATTTTCCTTTATCTTTTCTAACTAGCCAAATAGCCTATGAGGATGATTTCTTAGAGGATGAGTGGCTAAAACCCCTCCTTCCTTGAAGAAAAAGGCACCAGAAAAGGGAAACTGTAGCAATGCAAGGGTTTCCATGTTTTTAAAGCAGGTATTCACTATCATTAGTGTTCTTTCCTTCAACTCTAGGTTTCGATCCCTTTGAGTCACCTTGAATGGTTGATATTTGGTAAGCTTTCAGGGCCTCATTGACACTTTCTAATGCTAGATCCAAGATGTTCGCTGCTAGTTATCACTTATTAAATCATTGAAGTCAGCCAAGAGACATGTTTTACTGATTTAGTCCATTAATGAGAAGTGAATGCTATTTTCAAGAGGATATTAATCAGGTCGCTTTTATAGCTAAATGAAGAACCGGTCTGGAGATAATTATATGTTATCCTCCCCAATGCGAGGAAGGAAAACCCCTCATTTGCCTAAGGAACCTAAGCTCAGTGGACCTACACTTCGTGGACTCCTTCCATATTTTAAATCTATTTTATTTTCAATTTTGACCATTAAAACCAACCTCTTTTATCACAACTCCAATATCCAAAACAGAAATCACTAAGCCATTCATTCGCGTCATTTCCACTAAGAAAACTCATCTCTATGGACGATCCTAGAACCACTATACTATAGTAGCTATGCTACGCTAGTATGAGGTATTAGGTTATAAATTTTGTTGATTAATACCCCACTGGGTCACGAATCAAATGGTGCCGTTGTAGGGGATGGTGCCTTAGTGCAAATGACAATGTATTGAACACTTGTGATCTTCATCACAAGCTTTGGTGAATTCTATTTTATCATTCTTTTTAGCATTTTACTGTTAGTTTTGCTTAATTTCATTTCATTTTTTTTTATATATTTTCTAGCTAACATTAATCTTGGTTGTAGAATTGTTTTTTTTTTCTTCTTTCTTTCATATTTGGTGTTTGTCTTGTTTTTCCTGTAGGAGTTTATGTTCCACTGGATTAGAGATTTAGAAGGCAGACTAGTCAAATTTAATATTCCATAGGAATCAAATTATGAATTGAGCTTGAATTTAAACCAAATGGAACCTCCACCTCGGCTAGAACATCGAGTCAAGTGTGGAATGAGGAACCCCACGACATGTATCCATGAGGGAACATATATCCTCCTGGATGAGTAACTCTCCCGCATAGTGCCTCAAATTGAGCATGGCTGAGACTCACAATGTGCCACTCCTTCCCACTTTTCATGGCGTGGAGAGTGAGAACCCCTATTCACACATAAGGGAGTTTGAAGGGGTCTGCAACACATTCAAAGAGGAGAATGCCACTATTGATTTAACGAGGTTAAAGCTTTTTCCTTACACACTGAAGGATAAAGCAAAAATATGGCTCAACTCCCTGAGGCCAAGATGCATTTGAAATTGGACTAATATGCAGGCTGAGATTTTGAAGAAATTCTTCCACTCACGTAACAAACAAATTTCCAGAGGTGATTTCCAACTTCAATAATTAAAATGAAAATTCTATGCATGATGGGAGAGATATATGGAAGCACTCAATGCTTGTCCTCACCATGGGTTTGGAACATGGTTGTTGGTAAGCTATTTTTATGATGGAATTTCTCCTGCCATGAAGCAACTGGTAAAGACTATGTGTGGAGGAGACTTCATGAGCAAAAATCCAGAGGAAGCTTGGTTTCAGTTATGTAGTCGAGCATCAAAAGGTTAGGGATGAGCTCAACCCAAGGGAGATGGAGAATAATAAAAAAAAAAAAGTGCAGCATAAAAAAAAGTGGGCAAAAGGTAATAAAGAGATTCACCCAATACTGTGGTGGTATAAAATTTCTTCCTAAAGACATGGGACATGAAAGCCAAAGTTTCAACTTTAGCTAGGAGATTGGAAGAATTAGAAATGAGAAAACTGCATGAGGTGCCAAGAAGGATCGAGATTCCCATGTGCTGGCAAACCATGTTTCATTTGTTACCTTCCAACATCCGGGGGGGAGCAATGTCCAACTATTCCAACAATGAGGGAGATGTTTGTGGAGCAAGCAAATGTTGTTTGTCAATTCAAACCATCAACTAATGCACCATATGGCGACACTTATAACCCTAGTTGGAGAAATAACCAAAATCTCTCCTCAAGCCAAACCCCACAAGATGTACCACCCGCCTCCTCCACAAGATAGCTTCAACATCTCAACACTACCCATAGTCAACTTCTCCAATGAATAAGCAACTCGAACCTTAGCAAAGTGGTAGGTAACTTCGCGGAAGAGCATAGCGCCAATGCTCAATTAATCGAATTGATACCATGGAAAGCACTCTGAACAAAAGAATAGATGGGCTCCAAAATGACATTGCTCAGAAAATAGACAACCTGCAGTACTCCATCTCAAGGCTCACCAATCAGCACCAAGTGCAAGAAAAAGGGAAATTCCCCTCACAAACTTAGTAAAACCCCAGGGGAGTTCATGAAATAGCTTAGTGAAGTGAAACTGCTCCTAAAATGGATGAAGTAAAAGCAGTTATGACCTTGAGAAGTGGTAAAAAAGTTGAGCAACCAATGCCTAAACCACTGTTAAAGAAGGGAAAGATGAGTCTGGAAGGATAAGTGATAAAAGAAGATATGGGACAAGAGACGCTTTCCATCATTTCCTCAAGCACTTTAGAGGAAAAAGGGTGAATTAAACTCAAACTTAGATTTTTGCGGTCATATAGAAAGTCAACATTCCCCTTTTCGACATGATTAAGAAAGTTCCAACCTATGCCAAGTTTTTAAAAGGCTCGTGCATAGTGAAAAGAGGGTTAAATGTGAACAAAAAGGCTCTCTTGACAAAACAGGTAAGTTCCATCATCCAGTGCAAGACCCCAGTGAAGTACAAAGACCTGTGGGCGTCTCCGCCATTTCGGGGTGAAACATCGAGGAACTTGTGTGGAGAAGGCATTATTAGATCTGGGAGCCAAGTATCAACTCATAATTCCTACCTTCCGCCTATGCACTGATCGGGAAGAGTCAAGCTCCACTGACCATCACTTTATCTTCGCAGATGATCCGTGAAAAATTCCTAAAAGGCATAGTCAAGATGTTTTGGGTGAAGGTGGATAAGTTCTACTCATCCTGGACTTCATGGTTCTCGACACGAGCCAATGGCTACAGAAGCTAATTATGTGCCTATAATACTCAGGAGACCATTCTTGGCTACATCAAATGCAATCATCAATCAGAGGGAATGTGGGGTCATGCAACCTCACCTTCTAAGAACATGTGACCATGGAGCACAACATCTTTCATTTAAACAGAAAGCATGTTCATCTAGAGGAAGAAGGCCCAGAGGAAGTGTGCTTGATTGACAAATCCCTACAAGACCTCATCCCCTACGATCCCTCATCCTCTCCTAAAACCCTCCCCCATCAGCCTTGGAACCATAGCTAAGACCAGAGGAGGCCATAACTCACTATCCTACACCCTCCGGAGATACAACAAAGATCCTCCTACCCTCATTTAGGAGCCTCATTGTACCATCGCATCGCACTCAAGCCTCAGAAATTCTATCACCCCTCGAGCTCCTACTCATTCCAACTCCGGTCCCAAGACATCCGCACCACCCGTGGTGTTTGTCCGTAAGATTCGCACGTAACTTTCTAGCAATTATGGTCGTCCGCACTCGCTCTACATCATAGGCTCCTTTGCTACTACCCATACCGCCACGGGCCCGTAGGATGACCAGTATTGAAGCCATCCCGTCTCAAACTGGGCTATACTCAGTCACACTATTCCACTTTTTCCACAAGCAGCAGTAGCTCCAGCATCACCAGCTCTACCACCTGTAGCTCTAGCAAAGAGCTTCATAAAGAAAACCTGTACCCAAAGCAGCCCACCAAGAGCTTCGCCACTTACCAATCGATCATCCTACGCTCCTACTTCAATACAGACGAGATGAGGTTCCACCCTCTACTGCTACTTGAGAAGGTATCACTTCCTTCTTTAAGTTTCCCTCCTAATCCTCATTGAGAATAATGCAACATTTGGTTGGGGGAGAATTAAAGAAGGAAGTGCACTTTATGTTTTGAGCCAGTTTGTTTTGCAGTTGAATGACTTATAGTTTCGAACAAGTATACATATGTTTTTAGTTTCTCAACATAATGCCTTTAGTTCATGTTTTTAGTTTCTCATTTTCCCATCAAACTTTTGAAGAAATTTTATTTGTAATTGTCAACTTGCAGTGGGAGGAATTGAAACCTTCTCTTAATACTCTTGATTTTAGAGTGGTGTTATGCTTATAAAAGTTGATGAATTGTTGAAACCCCTCTTATCTTCAACCTTACTTCTTCCACTTTGAACTAAACACACACTGTGCACATTAGTTTTCAATCATAAGCTGAAAACCTGGGTTTCGCTTCTCCTAAGCCTTGCAAACCGACTCGAATCCTGCTACAAAACTACAAATAAACAAGCCTTTAAATCGCTAACAGGGCTCCTTACCACCTGGGGATATTATTTTATCCAAACACCCCTAAACACTTCTTGGGACATATTACACACAACCACAAATCAACACACAAAATTCCGCCATTAAACAAAGTCGGAAATCCAAGTAATTAAAGTCGCTTTTAAAATAGCCAAACAAATTCTTAGACATCAATTACGTTCGATAATTTTTAATCCAAACAGTCCCTAAACACTTTTTGGGACATATTACACACAATCACAAAACAATTCACAAAACCGGCTACAAAACAGCCATTAAAGTCGTTTTAACATTGTTCAAATAGCCCCTTAATAGTCATAAACCAGATTTTTATCCAAACAATCCCTAAAACACTTTTTGGGACATACTATACCCAACCACAAATTTATTCAACAAACCAACCACAAACGGACCGCAAAATGGCCATTAAAGTCGTTTAAAACATGCCAAACAGCCCCTTAGGTAGAAATTAGTCCACAAAAGTAGGAATAAACCAAGGTAGGAAGAATCCCTACCTCTTAGAGCGTAGTAGAACCGAAGGAGGTCTCAAGAACACCTCCTAAACCCGAAAAATCCGATTTCCCCAAATATCCATCTTCTCATCTCTTCTATGAAATCTTTCGCTTTTGGTACCCATGTTAAGAGTCTCATTGAGACAATGAACTTTGGTTCTTGGCTCAACAAATTCAATTGACGGAACTCCGTAGATTGTCAAAAGAAAGCTTTAAAGCTCTCTTTCCTCCCTCTCTTCCCCTCTCTCACGTTTTTTCCAGTAGGAAATGAGAGATGTTCTACCAAAAATGTGATTTTTAGCCCTATTTGTCACTTAAGATACTTAGTCCACGTCGCGTCATATGTCCCCGACTTGCTCGGGTCCATTTCTACCCCGAAACGATTTATTTTGTCTCGGTTTGAGTTCAAATCATTTTACATGAACTTTATTTAAATTATTTTACACTTTCAATATTTTTCTTAAAAATCCCGTTTTTAGGGTCTGCCAAACACCCGTCGCGCTGAAAATCGTGAAAAATCTGATTATTTCGTAATTCAACAAAATTCATTTAGGTAACTAGATTTCTTCATCCGAGATGTATACTGTAGCGGCAATTTACCATTTTGCTCTTTTTCAAAAAAATTCAAAATTTCACGAGTTTTACATCCAAAGTCCGAACCCTTAACAAGTCCCTAAAACATCCTTAAATAGCCCTCAAAAAATAGCCCGACTTTAGTTATCCACAATGGTAACCATGAATTTTGCATTGCTGAGGCAAGCATGAGTGCAAAGATCCACATGTATGAGTTCAAAAGGTAAAATAGTATGAACTTTGTTAAGTGAAAATTAGTCCTGGTCGCTTACCGGAGGGCAAATCTCACAGAATTCTGCAATGCAGGACATGTTGCAGGGAAGGGAATGTGTTTTAAGATTGAGATTGATACATGCCAAAAACGCTTGTGCCAAAGTAACATCTGTTGGTCTTTATTATTGAATGAAGCAAAAACATTACAAGAAGAAAGGGCATCATGCACATTAGAATTGGCAAGAGAAGAAAGAGTTATGAAAGCTGGTATGGTCTAAGATATGCAAAGTTATTCATAGCCTTGCCTACGCTAATGTCCCTTTTAGTCTTCGTGTCCCAAAGCAACAAATGGATGAGGAGAAGGTGAAACACACATTAGCCGTCTTGCAAAGATGATTCACAAAGAGTAAATCAATTCTTAAAAGCCGGGCAAGTATAAAAACATGGTGAAGAAAGAGGTCGCCAGAAGAGGTAATTTCTCCCAACTCGTGAACCAAGTGGTTCCTCCATCCGGTAGAAAACTGTGGTGTCCGTTCCCAACAGTTCATAAGAGCACATCATATACGCGTGATTCGCATCTTAAGATCTATTATCCAAAACCTTTCTTCCTCTCGATACGAGTGTTGTGTGTAACTCATACCGTAGATAAGGGTCGGGTGTTATAATTTAAAGTCGGGTTTGACAAGGTGTGTTTCGAGCACAATTTCCTTTGCCAATTCATGTGTACTTTCTAGATTTCCCTTTGAATGATGGTCTATGTCATGTTATCATGACTATCATCAACCATTATCTCGCCTCGCTAGCCCTCGTCGCAACACAATTAAGTGGCGTGTGCAAGATGTACCAACTGAAGCTCCGCTTTCAGCAGTAGTTATTCTTCCCTTTCTTTATTTTTATTTTTTTGACAGCTTTGAAATTAACTGGGTTTCCATGTATTTTGAAGCAAGTTGCCATGGTGGCGCCCTCTCATTCCGCAATGCCTACAATGTAAGTGTTCCTACTTGAATGAAGTTCGTGTGTTCCTGAGACTCCCCTTTGCCTAAATATCCTCTAAAATTAAGGGATGCATCCGTGAGGCTTCATTTGCAAACCTAAATGGATGGAATTCTTGTCGCTATACCGGTGAAGGTAAAATGCGCATTTAGTGAATACACGTCATCTCAAGATTTTCTCGCATCATGACTCGATTCATCCTCTGCTTTTTCAACCCCACATCATCAATAAGCTTCATATCAAGGCAATGGATCTACTAGGAAGTATTTGATCCTTTGAATGATCAAACACTTCATTTAATCCCATCAAAAACTACATCACTCTATGAGTTTCATGCAAACAAGACATAGTTGTTGCCGCTCCACAAACACAGTTCGGTATTGATTCCAAGCAACTCAGTTCATCCCATAAACGTTTAAGTTTCGAGTAATGTTGAGTCACCGACATATTACCTTGCAATGTATTGTTGATTTCTATATGTACTTGATAGATCATATGTCCATTACCGTCATCGACCGCTTCACTTCACCACAACTGGAGAGATGAATTTGCAAAGATGAATGATTCCGAAATATCCTTTGATATAGAGTTTACTAGCCCAGACAACACCATACGATCTGCCTTTTTCCAACCAATGTATCAATGCGAATCTAGTGCCTGAGGTAATGTGTGCCTCATAAACCGAGCTTAGTTCTCGCTCCTGTGCCAATTTTAATTGATCTTACCCATGATAGAAATTTACTCTAGCTCGGGCGCGTAAACCAATTCATGCCCGGATGATTTGAGTCGCGCGATTCATGGCCTCATCCTCTCCCGAAATTTCAAGAGTTTTCTTCGACCTGTTCCATCTTCAACGCTTTCTCTCTCTAGGATTTGCAGAGGGTATGCGACTCTCGCTTCTGCACTTCCCACCGGCCCAACCCCATTCCTATTTTCATTTGAGCTTATGCCTTGTTGTTGGTTTCTCGAAAAAAATCACACATAACTTCCCCGCCTCGATACCATGAGCGCAGAGAACCAAACTGAAAATTTATCGATGCAACTCAGATTGCTAATAAACGTATCTGAACTACACTACTACTTATATGAAGATGGGAGTACAGCTCATGGGTTTCGGGAAAGTTCTAGAATGGGTATCAAGCTAGAAGGTGAGACTCACGTATGTCATTTTTCATGGCCACGTTGAAAACTACTATGGTTGTGATTCTCATCGTGAGGTCTGATCGCACTCAGTGGTCCAATCTCACAGTCGACTCACAACTCACAACTGATCTAAGACTTGGGAGCATGAGAAATTCCTATTCAATATCCCTTTAATAGACCTTAGGTCAGATCACTTATTAGATTAACTTTGTTTATTTTCACTGTCAGGCCTCTTTTCGTAAAGGAATCTTCGACTCATCAGGAAATTCTTGATGTTGCGTCATGCTTTGTCCATCGATTCATGTGTTTTTTGGCTTTAGAGAATGTCCTCAATTCATTAGAATAAACTTTGATTTTTATTGATTTTCTTTATAAAATTTTTGTTTTCTATTCGTTCCTAATCAGATTCTCTATGGAAGTCATATTTTTAATTATGGTTCAAGTAGTCCAACCGAGCCTCTACGATTCATCCTATATGTACTGTTTTTTACCGATTCTCTGTGAAGTCTTGTATCTGGTATCCCACTTGGTGGGATGAGCCATGAGACGGATGACTCGATCGAGTCTTATAGAAATCAGTCGATTTTTCTAATCCTGTTCATTATCCGAAGAGTAAAAGAAAGATAAAAGAACCTTATCCTCCACGCGGCAAGAATAATTGATAAACAAGAAAAGAGATCTGAGCTAGTTGATTATGGGCAAGAAGAGCAACAAGAAAGAAGGAAATTTGCAGAACTTGAGGCTGTTATTAGAGAAACTTTATTTCATTCAAGGGTAAGTCTAATGCCATCATTGAATTCTCCGAAAAAGAGCTGATCAAGGCAACAAATAATTAAAATGCATCTACAATTTTCCATAGAGACAGTGACTGTATATGGTACAAGGATCTGGGAAGGTAGGCTGATCTCCTGCTAGGAAATTTAAAAGATTACTGATATAATTCTTGAATTAGCTGCAGCGATATCGCCACCGCGCCGTATGGTGCCCACAAGAACACACTCAAGATCTAGATGTTTAAACCGACCGCGACTCCGGGGCTTATGAGTTTCCAATCAACGAAGTCCTCTCTCGCATAATTCAACCTTCCAAACACGACCCAGAAAATGATCAAAATCTAACATGGAAGAATAGGTTGAGCATGGCAGGGGAGATTGCTCATGTAGTTTCATATCTTCATTTTGATTAAAAAATATTTTTAATTAAAAGGGAACGAGGAAGAGGGGGTACAAGATATTAGACTGAAGATGTAATTGATACAATGTTTTTATAAACCCTACATGTTTTTTGCATGCTCGGGGTTAAGAAGACAATCATGTTTTGTCACCTCAATCTGTAAGATAACATCGTTTAATAAATAAAATAGTATTCGTATCAATTTATAATACAAAATTCATTAGAATTGACGCTTTTTATTTATTATAAATTAATATTCAATCTAAAGATTAACTCATGAATATATTATTTATGTTAAATATTATTAATAAGTACTTATAATTTATATTAATTTAAATGATCAACATAATAGTTATAAAATGTTATCATCAGACCTGATTAAAGTTTGCTTAATTTGATAATTTTGATAATTTATCACATGTCAAAACAGCAGGTGGTTTAGTAAATACTGATTAGATCAATGGTTTGAATTTGATCATTCTGATAGAATTACAAGCATGTATTGTGCCTGGGATTAGTAACATAACAAAAATACATATGTACGATACACTTCACACTGCTACATTGCCGAGAGTAATATAAGGTGAGAGAGATAGGGGCATATTTAATTAAAGGGTAAAGAGCGGATGAGAGGGAGAGAGAGAGAGAGGGTGTGAGGCCGGATGGGGTAAGAGGGAAAGAGAGAGATAGTTCAATGGGGGAACAGACCTTCTTTTAAAAACTAGGAGGACGTGCAAGGCACTACACTGTCATCATAACTTTGTAACATAGGAAATATACATACATAGCTATAGATACAAATATTTGTTTCTTGAATAATCCGATCTTTAATTCTTCTAGTTTTGTTCTAAATATACCTACAATTAAATTAGGTCTATTTTGTGTTCCTTGATTTGAGTACAATTATGCTTTGATTTCAGGCCAATTAAGATTGCATGTTATTGTCAAGAAAATATATGGTTTTCCAAATCATTGAACCAATATCATTGCTCTATGTATCTTTTATGCATATCTCTATCTGTGGTACCCAGGGATAAAAATATCCGATATATCCGTCTATATATCTCCGATATATCCGATATCAGTGATGTTCGACACAATATCGGCGATGACCGATATCGTCGATATATCAATTTTGGATCGATATATCGTAGAAATATCAGGTCTGTGACACACACACATGTTAATTTAATTTTTTGGTAAAATATCAGGATATATCGAGATATATCGGAGATATATCGAATATATATTTAAATTGCCAAATTTGAAATCCTGACTTGATCCAACGGTTGAATTTCCGATATATCGAGTCCATAAAAATATCCAATCATATATCTCCATACATATCCACATATCTCCGATATATCCGATAAAATCCAAATACAGATATATTCGCCAAAACCGATATTTTCATCCTTGGTGGTACCAAACACCGGATTGGACAAAAATCCTATCCCATCTAGTGTTATTTTGGATGCCAAATAGCTCCGAAACAAATTAAATATAAATATAATCGGAATTTAACGGGTTTGAGATTTTTTTTCTTTCTCTCAAAACACGGGTGTTTGGGTATTGTTGAATTCGCCACGCCCACTATTATTATATATAAAAATGATTTAAATGATTTTATTTCTATATATTTTTTATTACTAGATAATTAAATAATAATATATACTTTTAAATTAAATAATTTATAAAAAAATTAAATATTTCATTTGTTAAAATCTATTAATTTTAATATAATAAAAAAATTAAAAAACAAATCTTAAAAATAAATAAAATAATAGTTAAACAAGGTAGGTGGGGAATTATCATCCCTCAGCCCTACTTAATACAGGCGAGTATGGAAAATAATATAAATAAACGGGATATGATTGGGATAGGACGACCTTGTCCCAACACCCGCTCTATTGCTTTTTCTATTCCCAAAAAGTAATAACGAAAGAAAAAAAAAACTAGAACAAATAACTTTTTTTTTTTGAGAAATTGGCTTAAAAGGAAAAAAATAAAAGTTATTTGTAAATCTAACCCTTTACTTTTATAAGAACATCCAAGGGAGATATGTAAATTAGCTAGCAAAAATATATATTTTTTATTACATTATCTACTTCTACTTTTTCAATTTCACTCCAACCACGATCTTCTGCAATGAAGCCTCTGGAGTGTTGTTGGCGTAAAAATTAGAGTAGCTAGCGTCTTTGCCCTAGTCAGAAATAGCTTGCCAAATGGTGGTAATGGGAAATAGCTAAGGTGATAACTAGCCCCTTAAAGACAATATTTCAGGGCCGGCTATGTAAAATAGCTAAAGGGGAGCTTTTAGCGATTTTAGCCAACCCCTTGGAGATGCTCTAACCTTAAAATATACCCACTTTAGACAAAATTACCCCTCAATGTGTCTCTCCACATCACCCCCGAATTCAACCCTTATCTCTTGTTTTCCGGGACTGATCAAACTTTCTCCTTCAACCTCTTCAAAATATTAGAACTGCTAGGTTCCCATTTTTTCTTCATTTATCACTCAAAGAATCCCAACAATTTCTCTTCCCGCTTAATCCTTGTTCATGTTCTTTTCTTTTAAGAACATCTCAAGTTAAAAAAGAAGAACTTATGTAGGCTGTGCTGTGAAAAAGAAGTGATTCAGTCCTCAAATTCAAACCTGGCTTCTTCTAAGTTTGTTCTCGTCGTTGGCAACACTTGAACAAACTTGAAGGGTGCCAAATCCAAGTTTTTAACACATCTTGTATTGATATTGGATTTAACCATTCTTAAGTTAGCATCTGAACAAACTTAATGGGTGTCAAGTCTAGAAGCCTATACATGTCGGACTTTAACCATCGCTAAGTTAAGAATTGAACAAACTCAAGAGTGACAACCAAAGCCAATGTAGTTTCTATATATATCGACTTAACTATCGCAAATTAAGAGTTTAAAAACAAACTTGGAAAGTGCTAAGTTTAGAGTAAATTTATCCAAATGATGTGTTTTATCTTCCTTTTTAGTTTAAAAGGTTAGATTTTGCAATATCCTTTCCTATTAAAGGGCTACCTTTTTTTTATGCTTTAATGAAAATCTAAACAAATCAAATATAAGTAAAATAACTTGAAAACTTACATATTCTAAAAATTATTTAATTTTTGATTAATGAGTAATAAATAAAATAACATATAATATTTAATTTTATTTATATTTTATATTTTTTCTTTCCTTTACTTTTTCTCCTATTTTCCTTCCCATTACATTTTCTTTAAATTTCGTACACAAAATAAATCTTTATGATGGTATAGATAAGGATTATTGATAGTAAGTGGTAAAACCAATCACTTCATTATTCTTTAATTTTATTCTAAAAAATTTTAAGTATAAATTCTTAACATTAGGAAATTGTTTGTTGCTATTTTTCCTTGATGAATTTCAAAGCAAATGATGGAGAAGAAAGTTGACGGAGCCTGAAGCAAATCCTGGGCATTGATGAATTTGGACAAGAGTTTACCAAAATATAGCTTGTACTTCTCTCTCTCTTTCTTCTTTTTTTTTTTTTTTTGTAAAGAATATTTTTATAAAAAACTTTAAAAACACCTCGGTTAAAAACACTTCCTAAGTCACACTATTAAAGATCAAAGCTTATATTGGTATTACTATTACTAAATGAGTAATTTACTATATTAAGCCTACAAGACATATTTGTTTGATATCATTTGTGTCTTTAATACTATATTCCTTTCTACTTTAAATTTATACAAATTGTAAGTAGCGTGTACTTTTTTTTTTTTTTAATTTCATATAGATATTTTCTTTTTTATTTTTCAAGAATAATAGTAATGAAAGATAATATATGTAGTTTTATTTTACAATTTTAAAAAATATAAATTTATTGACTCAGAAGTTATAATATAATCGGTTAAAAACACAAAATCAAAAGTGATAAAACTTAAAACACATAGGCAAGATCTAAAATTAAACTTTTAAAAGTGATAAAATAGCCTAATTGCCAAGTTCCCAAAGTCCAAACTCCAAAAAGTTCGAGGCCTATGCCGTGCCCCTCCTACCTCCCCTTCTTCTTTTCTTCTTTCTTTCTTCTCCTTCTTCTTTTTTCATGCCAGGGTTTCTTTCGCAAATCCATCACAAACTACATCGTTTTGGCTCCTTCAGATGACGTAAAGGTAAACACGTTTTGGCTTTTTTATTTATTTTTAAATACAACTTAAAACGATGTCGTTTTAAACTGCGATAATCCAATATGACGTCGTTATGGATAAGTTGTCACTTACCCAAATGACATCGTTTTGGATAAGTGACAACTTATTCAGCCAACGCTGCTTGACCTCTCGCAGCCTGAAACACGCCGTTGGTATATATTATCCGCAAAATTTTAAAACTTTTGATGTATTAAATGACATCGTTGGCCCTGGGTATGTCAAAACAATATCGTTGTCCTAAAATTAAGCCAGAATTCCAAACTCCTCTCTAACCCCCATTTTTCTTTTTTTGTTTCACCGAAAATACAACTTAACCTCCCAAATTCTCAATATCAACCACATAGAAAATAAAAACCAGAAAAGCAATAACGCTAGCCAACAAATTGTTGTAAAATTATCTAAAATAGTAAAACTCTTAACCTTCTAAAATCGACCAAAAAATTATGTGTCAACTATAAATATCTTTTGATTGATGTATTTATGAGGACATTTTGTTAAAAGATGTTATATTTGATATAAGAATTTTTGTTATCATTATCTCGTGACGCTCGACCCGACACTCGAAGTGGGTGTCAGAGCAGGTGTCACCCTTCGTGGATCGAGACTCTTACTTTAACCTTTCTTTCTCGCAGCCGACACTCCAGATTCATATGTACAATTTCCTGTAATAACAAAATTCTTCTTTACATTTACATTATACATACCACCATAGTGGCATTCATTATATCTTCTATACACATATGAGTCTCACTTGTACTATATTACAATTTCACGATTACAAACTATACATATAAAATCGAGATTACGGAATAGCGTAGAGACCGCATTCAGATGGTTCACACACACGCTGACGCCAAGGCCCCTATTCTTGTCTTCGCCTCAGACTTCACACTATTAAACCCGCATGCTTTAATGCTTTAGTGGGAAACATACACGGATCTAATTACAATATCGATTGTCACAAGCTTATACATATGCATTTCTATGCAACTATATATTCATAACTTTTTTATGATTTATCATCTTTATATGCTTATTGTATGTAAATTCCTTTCTAAGACATGTTCTATGTCTGCATATCTTTATCTATACTTTTACTTCCATTTTATTTCTATACTTTACATATTCCTATTTTTCATCTTTCCTTTATGATCATTTATCATATTCATGGACATACATTTATCTTTCTTAGACTCGTGTATATATCATGTCTTATTTCATGTAATGGCTTACACGCCATGCTATACTTTCAATTCTTCATTTTCATACTCAGATTTATCGTATACTCTCATATTATATGCTTTTATATTGAATTTTTCTTATATACCGTCATCCTCGTAATACTATTCATATACTTCATATACATTTGCACGTCTATTTTATCATATACTTTATGCTTTCTGCCTACTTTCTTGCATTTCTTTCTTGTATTGGTTTTAAAGCCAATACTTTCTATATCACATCTTTTATTTTTCATATTGCTATTAATTTCTATCTCATCTTTCATATCTCCGAGGGAGTATAAGACTTATACTTTTACTATCATTATCATATACTATCATATGTTTTCACATAAGCTTTCATGTGTTTTCATATACTATATTTTTCATATACCTTTCTCTTTATCTACTTTCATCCTTTCGTACTATACTTTGTACTTTCCCATATATTGTATTCATGTACTGTTCTTATGGCTTCATATATCTATATCTATAGTATTGTTCATTTCCTATATTTTCATATCTCGTATATTTTCACATAACCTATCTTATACTGTCCTGTACTTTTATCTATGTAACATCCCGAAATATACCCTAGCAGTTTTCGAACATGTTTAGGGTATAATAAAGTAAAGGTATAGTTTTTCGGAATAAAATAATGCTAAAAAAAATAGCAAAAACCTGGAATTTCTACAAAAGACAAGGGTAAAGTGGTCATTTACCACTTAAGGACCCAAGGGTCATACTTTAAGAAGATTATATGCCAAAATGAAATAATGGGAAATTACGTAAATACAGAGGGAGAACTATGCAAATAAAAGGGAAATGAATTATAAAAAAGGAGGGAGACAAAATATCTCATTTTGGTCTCCAAGAGAGCCTAAGGACAGTCAGAGAGAAAGAAGAGGAGAGAAGAAGAAGAAGAAGAAGAAGATGAAGATGAGGCCAAGAAAAGGTATGCGAAGTCTAGTTTTATTTTGTATGGAAAAGTATGAAGTAGCTTTAGTATGGAATGTTTGTATTTACTTATCACTACTTCATAATTTAAGAGTAGGGGATCGATACATTGAATGTTATTGAAAATACTTGTGGAGAGAAATGATGTGGGTTTGTTTTTAAATCTTGTTAGAAGACCCAATTGTGAGCTATTTTCAATATGTTGATTCCTAGTAAATCATACCTCTGTTTGGTTGTTGAAAATGAAAAGAAATTTTAAATGAGTTGTATCTCACAGATAGGCTAGTTTCTAATGATTCTAATATCTTTGAGTTCCAGTATCAAAGGAGTGACTTTTATATTTGAGTTTTCATCCAATTAGAAGTTAATCAAGATCTTGCTTGGTTGGATGGAATTGAGATTTATTCCAAATAGTCGCTTGTTTGATATATACTTGCAAAGTGGTTTTGAAAATGAACTTGAATTCCATGGATTCAAACCTACAATCAACTCAGGAATAGATTGAACTTTCCAAATAACCAAAAAGGCGACCTTGATTAGGTGAGGATTGAAGATCTATGTGAAAATACCATAAAGCCATTTTGATGAATTTGGTATAAAAGAACCCTACTGGTATATTGTTATGCTTGACTTGGGTTGATTGATTGTAATCCCCAATTGAGGAATATCAGCTAAGGAAATATTGGGTTTTAGGAAGATACTACAAAATTTCTCCATCTTCGGATGGTCATAATTTCGACCGGTCTGCTTGGGTGTGTTCTTAGGACTCTATGGAAGCCCTTTGAGTCTACAATCCACCCATATATAGCTTTATAAATTTTGAAACTCATATTCTGTCTGAAAATAATGAAACAGTTCTCAAATATATCAGCGACTCGATTTTCTGGTTGTACTCTTCAATTCCTCGGATTCCATTATAAATTCTTCGTCCGACCTCGTTTTGGGTGTCCTAGACTCTATGGAAAGCCATTTGAGTCTAGAATCGACCCATATATAGCTTTATAAATTTTGGGAAACTCATATATTCTGTCCGGAAAATCTATGAAAAATAATAGTAGACCTCGCTGGTTCGAGCACCGGATTTTCTGTTAGAGTCCCAAATTTGGACGATCATAAATTCAACAGAATCCGTTTTAGTGCTCTGTAAAGACTGCGTAGAAATCCTCTCGATCTGTGGAAATCCACTCCATATATAGAATTATAAATTTGAACTCATATTCGTCCGAAAACGCATGAAAACAGTAGTCCCTGCTGGTTCGGAGCACCGGATTTTCTGGTTGTATCCTTCAATTTCGGACGATTATAAATTCTTCGTCCGAACTCCGTTTTGGGTGTTCTTAGACTCTATGGAAAGCCCTTTGAGTCTAGAATCCACCCATATATAGCTTAATGCAATTTAAACTCAGATTATATCCGAAAATGACTAAAATAGTGGTTGCTGTTGCTACAAGCAGCAGGTGCTGCAAGTTGCTGATTTTCTTCAATAAGTTTAACGTACACTCCTTTGTTAGGACTTGGGTGTTCTTGACTCTATGGAAAGCTCCTTTGAGTCTAGAATCCATCCATATATAGTTTGATACAATATTGATCTTATAATACACCTGAAATGACAAAAGACAGGTAGCTGCTGCTGCTATTGCAGGTGCTGCAAATTGCTGATTTTCTTCTGGTTTGCAATTTGCATAACTCATTTGTTAGACTTTAAGTATATGGTGACGCCTCGATTCGGCGAGCCTATCGAAGCCTTTAATCTAACCATATGTTATTAATGGCATTTTGTGCCCACATCTTGTCTGGAAAATTGAATCAGAAACAATGTACTAATCGCTTGCTAAAGTTAATTGGAATAATAATGGTAAGAAATGATGGATATGACACCACAGCAATATATAGATTTGATACAAAGGAGCATAGAGGGGCAGTACCACAGGTATCAAAGGAAGAGTCTTTGTTCTGTACTCCTACTGGAGATAGAGACAAACTGAAAGAACAAGAAAAACATACAAGTATGGGAATGTATGTGAAGAATACAAGATACATAGTCCGATAAAGATACGTAAGAGCATAAGTTAACAAGATATAAGATGTTACAAGTAGAGGACATGATATGAATATAAGAGTATATGATATGAATATATGATTGTCACACATAAACTAATAGATGGAATACGATAGGAAACACATGAATGAGTAAAAGCATACATGATAAAATATAGAAAGTACATGAATTAAATTTAAATCATGATAAAACGATAAGCTGATATTATAGATAAACTATATAAAGGGATATGAATAGAGCAAAGATATATATACGAATATATGAATATAAGAGTGCATGGGATGTATCTTAATGATATATGGATAGGATTACATATATGATACTAAGACAAAACTAAATGATAGAAAATGAATATAATATTGTAAAGAAACATGAGAACAATACGGCTAAGAAATATGTGAAGGTATTATGCACGTAAATAAATAATAGTGTATATCTCATTAACATACATGATAACAAGGCTATTCATGTAGATGAGATATACGTAAAAATGTGTTAAATGGATTGTCCATAACTGAGGGATAGATTGATACCCATAGGTTAAGTCCGCATCGATCAAACATCTCATTGTCATTGTAGTCATTTTCTGCATACTTATAGATGGTCATTGTCTCAGTATAATGATAAATAACGTTCTTCGCTCTTATAGATGGTCATTGAGTTCAGATACGATAACAAAGACTTTCAGTTCTTATAGACCACTTGCTTTCGAGACAAAGAGTACAACATTTTCGTCAAGAGGCTTTCCTTTATCCACTTTAAGATTTATGCGCATACGAAACATAAAACAAATGATTTGCATATGACACGTGAAAAGATATTATATGATCCGAGAAGCATAGCACCGCTTATGTGATGATAAGTTCTGTGAATATGATTATACCATCCGATATGATTATATAAAATGTATAAGAATGTAAAATGATCCGAAAAAGTTAATATGAATACAAGATATGGAAAGTACAGCACAAGATATTTAAAAGTATATGAACAAGCACAAAGAATACCTAAAGGAAAGTAATATGGAAAAGTATAACAGAAAACAAATATATGATATAGTATAAACAAAGATGATGAACAAGACATGAATACAAGATATGATAACAAAGACATGATAACAAAGACATGAAAATAGAAACATAACAACTGTATAGGTATATAACCATGAAAGTAATATATGTATACGAATATGACATACATGTATTTAGATATGTGGCTATGAACCATTAGAAAGATAATAGACCAAATGATAAGTACTAGAATAAGAAATAAATGATATGAAAGAGTTATATGTCAAACGTCACATGATAGAGCACGCTATAAAGAAAATGATAAGATATGGTATTTGTCGAGACGATCATAGTTATCTGGTCGTCCTCAGATATGTTTCCCACTGCTGCAGTTTAAAAGGTTTTTTAATCCGTGTGTGTATGCAGACAAGGATAGAGGACAAGACATCCTACACTACAGAAAGTGTGCCAACTGAGATAGGTGCCACCCGCACCAGGCTTTCCGCAATCTCTGTATTTTTGAATAGGTATAAGCCTTGTTTATTGAGAAGAAATGAGACTCGTGTATAGAACATGAATACCACTATATAAGGGTATGTATACATATGTAAAAGAATTTTTTTATTATTACGTAAATTGTGCATATGAATGAGAAAACAGCACAGCTTGTCGTACTCGAAAGAAAAGGCTGAAGAGTCCTAAGCCTCAAGTGTGACACTTTCGCCACACCTACAGTATCGGGTGCCGTCAGCGCCACCTACATTCTTATACTTTATATAATGATACTTTTGTATGCTTTATCCGTACTTTCATGTAATCGTACTTCATAATGCCTTTACTTGTTTCTAAATTTCTTTCATCTTTCATTTCTATGACTTATTATATCTCTATGTACTTATTATATCATTTATTATTCCATAATTATCTTTCTACAAGAAGGGCTATACCCATGCTATGCTTGTAATATCTCGAAATATACCTTCAACAGCTTTCTGACTATTAGCAGATATTATAAAGTCTAAATTAAATTTTCTAATAAAATTTTTAGACCCTAAAGTTACAAAACTTAAGGACAATTTTGAAATTGGTCTAAAGAGGGGTATAAAGTCATAGTTGACAAAATTAGAGGCCAAAGTATAATATGACATAAATTGCTTTGGTAAATAGAATGAGCAGGGCTTAAAAAAGCAAATAAGCAATTCATCAAAACTACTGGAGACAAACAAGGCCTTAGAAAACATGATTTAAACTTGACCAAAAGATTTGACTCATATGGGAGGAAACAAAACGTGAAGGAGAGGAGAGAAGAGAGAAAGAGTAGGGAAGAAGAAGGAAGAGGGAAGAGAAAGGGAAGGAGATCACAAGTCAAGATCAAAGGTATGGAACTATACGGTTTTGTATGGAATTTTAAAGCTATGGTTAATAGCTTATCTCCCAAGCTAGGGTTTTGAAAGAATTGTGACTAAAACCTTGATTCTTGAAAATAGGTTGATAAAACCCCATATGGTATAAGATAATCATAGGAATTTCTCTTTAGGATCGATTCATGGTTAAATGTCAAGTAATTCGAGCTAGGTTTATTAAACCCCAAATAAATCTTTGAGTTTGACTTGAATAAGTGGTTGTGACCTATAGAGTTGTGTCAGGGAAATTCATGGAAGATTTACAGAAATATATGTAATCAGAGGAAATTGAGAAGTGATTATATGATGAATTTGAAGTGGTCTTGAAGTGGATTAAGAGGTATGAGTTGATCGTTGAAACATATGGAAATGTGAGAAAACACACATTCTGGAGATTCCTTGAGTGACTTGTACCGCATGTTTAATAAACAGGTACAACTTTTGATTATTATTTATAAAGAAAATTGGTAATCTGAGCTCTACCGGTACAACTTGTTCAGGTTTTCCCGTTTGACCAGTTTTCTGATTTTGGCCATAACTTGCCTTACTTCATCCGATTGGGTGATTCAAGTGGCCAATTAAAATAGACTCAAGGAGAACAAACGTCTTGGGGAAGAGAAGGCATTGCCAAATTATGATCCCAAGGTGTGGCCCAAAAATACACTTAGAAGTGGGACCATGTGCAAACCAAATTCTGCTCTAAAGAGTTGAACATAGAGAAGTCCGGTTGTTTCTGACGTAATCTGAGTTCCGGTGCTCCGAATTGCGATCCCAGTTGAACAGAACCCCTAGCACCTTAGATTTAAATTATAAGGACATAGGGTCAAATATAGCTAAGACCTGGAAAAATGAGTACAAACTATCGCTAGGAAAAAACTTAAATGACCAGCTGGGTAGAAAATGCCATAACTGCAGTTTGATGATCCGACTGGATTGATTCCAATTTCTAAATAAAGAGAATCCATAGAGGAAGTCAAGAATACATAGAGTTTATATAATGTGTAAGGTTATAGAAAGGTAGGGAAGTGTCATAAGACATGATAGGGGTATAAGTCATAAAATATGGCACAGAGATATGATAATACGTCATAAGACATGATAGTCCAAAGTACACTATCGATATATACATAGATAAGGATTAAATGATATGACATATAAGCGTGAGGAAGATAGGATTATATGATAGATATATCACTTAAATGAATAGATAGACATTATTAAACAAATGATAGAGAATTACGAAAGATATGAGTATAAGATAGCAGATACCAAAAGAATAAGATGGAACACACTAGAATATATACATGATAATACAACGACAAAAGACATTAATATACGTATTATATGAGATATATGAGAACCTGTAATGTGAAGCTACAAATATGAACCAATACAAGAGTAAAGTAATGATATATTATACGATAAAGAATTACGATAACAATAAGATCATGCTTTTACGAGATATGTAATGTAAAACACAAAGTCGATTGTCCGCTTAGAAACTGGTAGAGGGATGAGGATGTGCACTTATAAAGATACAATGAGTCGCAACATATCTATAGATTGATACACAGGCCCCGTTTGGGTCGATGATAGATCCCATTGATCGTGGTCTCATAAGGGTCACTATTAATGGGAGGAATCACTACTCAGACAAAGATAGTACCTTCGCATGTGGATATAGACATAGGTCATCGTCTTCAGATACAAGATGATAATTTCGTATTGTTGAGAGAGATCACCTGTCAGACAAAGGATAGTACCTTCGGTACACCTTCGGGCTTATTTCCTCGACCATTTTCTAAGGTATCAGGCATAAAGGAAAATAAAAGAAAAGGAAAAGTATACACAAAGGAAATGTATATGAAAAGTATATAATAGGATAGATATGAGAAGCATAGCCTGCTATGCGCATGAAAGTAATATAAGTACATAAGAATAAGAAGCGTACATTACCTGATATGAAAATGTGTATAAAAACACAAGAAAAGTAGGATTTAGTATAGATAACAGTAGATACGAATAAAGACAAGATTTAACACTCCATAATAGCAGAAAAGATACACAAGACAAGTATGAAAGTGAAGAACAAGAAATAACCATAGAACCGAAGATGAAAAAGACATGTACCAGACATGCTATGTAACTTGGATTAAAGAATAGGAACATTGAAAAGACATATAACAAGCGGAAAGATGAGAACATGTGACAAGTATAGGGAATATGTAAAGTACTAAATAGGAATATTAGTGCATAAATAAAGGAGACGTTAAAGACATAGAACATGTATTAGAAAAGATTGACATGCAATAGAATATCGGGATGATAAGAATCACAGAAATATGTTTAGATATATATATATATAATGCATATGTATAAGCTAGGATAAGCCGCTATCGGGTGGTCAGTCTATGCTTATGTTCCCACTAAGCGCAAAGCTTAAAGCGTGTTCAACTGCGGTAGTACCAAGAGGAGGCTAGAGGACTAACCTTCCACATCAAAGTTGTACCGAGGTCAACACTTCAATACGGGTCCATCGAAGATTTTTGTATAATGTATAGTCTTTGTTTCTTTTTGCAAACAATGTAAATGTTGAACACTATTAAATACAGATACGGCAAGTAATTGTATAAGTAATGGACCAGATATGCGTATAAATCGTGACGGACAATTAATTCCTGGTAGTTCTTTTGTATACATGTACAAAGATTTTGTTATTATCAAATTGTTTGTGCATCATTAGCATAAAAGTATTACTGAAAGAACAAATAATGAGAGTCCTAATATAGTATAGATAGTATCGCGCCGACTTCTGGCCGATCCGCCCCAATCGGGCTCTGCCTGATCGCGTGACAAATTGTTATTCATTTTTACATATTGTTTTATCAGAGATATTTTCTATAAGAATCAGATTATCATATATTTTCATTTCATCTTATATCATTATATTGTACTTTCCTATATTTTCATCTTGTAATTTATACTATAATTTCCTATGATTTTCATATTAATCGTGCTTTTCATATAATCGTACTTTCATATTATTTTATTATCTATATTTTTGTGTCATCGACACTTTATTTCTTGTATTTGTATACTCTTGTCATATACTTTTCTCTTCATATACTCGACTTGTTCATATAATCGTGAATTTCTATAATCGTATTTTCATATACTCGTCATCTTGTACTTTACTTTGTTATTGTAATCAGATACTATCATCGTGATAGCAGCAAGTATGCTTCATATCATGTTATATATTATATGCATTTCATTTGCATATACTTGTCATATACTTTTCTCTTTCATATAATGTACTTGTTCATTTACTTTCTTCTTGTACTTTGTACTTTCCATATACTGTCATATACAATTCTTTGTCCTTTTCATATACTTTCATATACTATGTACTTTTCATATACTGTCTTATTTCATATACTATCATATTGTACTTTTAATTGTATACTATCATCGCATAGCAGTGCTATGCTTCTCATATCATGTCATATATTCTATACATATCTCCTTAAGGTTTCAGGCTCAGAGCATACCTGTAAGTGACATTGAAATAATCAGATGTACCCATAGGTACTATCACCATACAAAGACAATGATTCTATCTCGTATATTACCCATGTATCATCACTATTCGAGATGTCGACCACTTATCTAGATGCACTCAACCAAGCATGAGAATGATCCAAACGGGATCTATATCATCGAATTCAAATGGGGCCTCTTCAATATCTCAGAACCGTATGTCGCAAAGAATCGTGGTCCCTATAGATACGCTCTATCTATCCCCTACCATGCTCTAAGCGCATAATCATATTATTTTATATTCAAGAATATCTCATTCCCCCGAATAATTATTATTATCTCTGTGAATCATATGAGATATTACTATGATTACTTTAATCAATTCTATTCTCATTTGTAGCCTACATCACTATCTCATTTATTTTTATAATACATGTATATCATTCATATATGTCTATTCTATATCGCATTTCGTTAATGTTTTAGCTATTCATATTTCATCTATTCACTCTTGTATTCATATCATGTTCTATCATATATTCATCTATTCATATCATTTATTCATTAATCATTCACGTATTTAATATTCATAGTACTATTCATTTATACGTATTTTACTATCTAATTATGTAAATTCAGCTCATTCACTATCTACTATTTACCATTTACTATTTACTATCTACTATATTCAATATTTATTATTTACTATTTACTCATTCACATACGTATTCATTTACTATTTGTATAAAATGTGATAATTTGTTTAGATATTTAGACGAGTAATCCATACCTCGTGAAGTTTGACGAACACTCTAAAAATCGGCACTCCACGCCAGAAATTACAATGCGGATCAATTTAGCCTCCGTCTCCGACTAATTCTCACCATTAAAAGCTGGTGAGATTTGAGAAACCAGCATAGGATTTTTCGACTTAGACTGAGAAAACCCCACAAATCTCGTGTTTTGGTTCCCATGCGTAGTCTCGTCAGTAGAGCCTTTCGTTTGCCTCGATGAATTCTTCCGACTATCCGATCAGAGGACAAATAAAGAGAAGGAGAGAAAAAATAAAAAATAAAACTCTTACTCTCTCACTCTCACGTCTCCGTTTGTTACTTTTAAATTTTGTTTTTATTTTTTATTTTAAAGCTTTTAATTCCATAAGGTTACCTTTCTTTCACTTCTCGGGTCCGCTTTAAATTCAAACAAATCATTTGCTCCGATTTCAATTTTTACTTATCCTAATCGATTATTCTTTAAATATTTACCATTTGTCAAGATTTTTCTCAAATCCCGTTTTCTATTTTCACTCTATACTGTCAGCTTAGAAATTAAAATATTCCACCGCCTCTTTGGTCTAACGAATTGATAGAGAATAGATTTCAGAGACGACCCAACCCGCGTAACTGCTTTCATTATCCGAGATCTATAAATTTTTCCAGAATTTTTCTAAAGTGGTAAAATTACCGCTTTTACCATTTAGCAAAAATGTCATTTTTTCGAATGAATACAATTTTAATTATTTTATACCCTAAACATGTTATAAAACTGCAGTGTGATATTTTGTGACGTTACATTATCATTTCATCTTTCATTAATACTCATGATCCATTAAATAATGTCGTTAAGAAGGTAATTTGTTTTATTAACTTTTAGCTTATAATTATATATATATTTCTAATAATTTATATAGTATTTAATAATTTTAAACATTTTAATCATCTTATTTTACATATCTACGATACTTAATCGATACATCGCGATCGATATAATTGGATCGCCCAAGTCGGTGATCAATACCACGACTTCAACCATGCTTAGGACTCGCTTTGGAAACTCACCGTCGACAATCGACACACTTTCCAATCTACTGAGTTCCCCGCAGTAAATCTGACCTTCCAAACACAACCCAGAAAGTGATCAAAATATTACATGGAAGAACTCCGCTGAGCATAAATGTGTGATTGCTCATGTAGTTCATATATTTATTCTCTTGGATTAAAAGATATTTTAATAAAAAGGAACTATAAAGAGTTTATTACATAGACTTGGACAAATGATACTATTTCAGAACCGCTTTTGTATGTCAAGCAAGACAATCATGTTGCTGAATTTATCGACTCCGCATAATCGGTTTAGTTTAAATAAAGTTATATTTGTGTCAATTTACATAATACAAAATTGACCGGAACTTACGTCTTTAATTATTATGTAAATTAATATTCAATCAAGATTAACATGTTTAATATATTATTTATGTTAAATATTGATAGGTTAATTATAATTCATATTAATTTAAATGATCAAATTAATCAACAAAGTTATAAATGTTGTGTCGTGGTTCTCTAAAATGACTAATTAGGTTGTGTTTGAATTTAATAATTGATATAATTATATCAAGAGGATGAGATTATTATTTTGATAGGATGAGATGATAATTATTGCTATCAAGTATTTGTGACTCTGATAAGAAACTGATTAGAAATTTATTGTTTGTATTTTGAATATTTAAAATATGTCACTTTAAAATTAGTTATTGAATAAATTGAATGAAGCCTTTGTCAATTTTGTGATCCGGTCTAATCCTCCACTTTAGGGTGAGATAAATTGAATGAAGGAAAAGAAACCCTAGGATTACAATTCTGGGATATAATATGTGGTGCCAAGGATTGGACAAAAATCCTATTCTATCCAGTGTTATCCTAGATACCAAACAGCTCCGAAACGGATTAAATATAAATATAATTGGAATTTAATGGGTTTGAGATTTTTTTCCCCTCAAAACACGGGTGGGTTTGGGTATTGTTGAATTTGGCCATGCCCTACCTTATTATATAAAAAATGATTTTATTTTTATATTTTTAATAGATAATAAAATAATAATATTTTTAAATTAAATAATTTATAAAAAAAATTATAATATTTCATTGGTTAAAATCTATACCTTTTAATATAATAAAAATTAAAACAAATCTTAAAAGTAAATAAAATAATAGTTAAACAAGCTAGAGAATTAATTTGTATCTCGTCCTATTTAATTTTTTAAAATAGACGGTATGGAAAATAATATAAATAAATAGGACATAGTTGGGATAGGGACCTTGTCCCAAAACCCGCCGATTGCCTTTCTATTCCCAAAAGTAATAATGTAAAGAAAAAAAACTAGTACAAATAACTCTTTTGAGAAATTAATGGGAAGTAGAAAAATAAAAGATTTACAAATCTAATCCTTATTTTTATAAGAGTACCTAAAGGAGCTATGTAAATTATCTAGTGAAATGATATTTTTTACATATTATCATTTTAGCTGCTAACCACTTTTTCACTCTACTAACCACGATCTTCTACGATGAAGCCTTTGGAGTTTTCTTAAGAAAATTAGATAGTTAGCTTTGTCCCAATGGCAGCCAATAAATCAAATAGGGGTAATGGGAAATAAATTTAATTATCTGAGACATTATTTGCCGGCCTACACAGAAAATTAAAGTGCAGGTTTAGCTGTTTAATCATAAACTTTAGAGATGCTCTAACCTTAAGTTCAAAAATAACTTAGTGTCGATGTGCTCAAAAAAGCGATTCAATCTCTCAAATTCAACCAGTTTTTCCAAGTTTGTTTTTATCATTACAGCACTTGAAATTAAACTAGTATATTGTTCAAAGTTTTTATTATATAATGATATTGACTTAACAATCTTTAAGTTAGTATCTGGAATAAACTTACTGGTGTTAAGTCTAGGTTTCAACATTATTTCTATACACGTTAGATTTAACTATTATGTTAAGATTCTTGAATAAACTTAAGGTGTCAAGTCCTCGGTTTCTAAGTGAGAGTTTCTATATGGCTGTGTATTTCTAACCATGGTTAAGTTAGTATTTAAACAAACTTGAATGAGGTTAAGTTTAGGAGTAAAATTTAATATAAGATGTGTTTTTATCTTTGTTATTTAGTTTTAACAAAAGAGATTAGGATTTGTAAGACTACATCCCTAAAGGGTCACTTTTTTCTTTTTTATACAGAATGAAAATCTTAAAATAAATCGAATATAAGTAAATAACTTGAAACTACATATTCTAAAAAATTATTTTAATTTTATTCATGAGTAATAAATAAAAACAATATATAATATTTAATTTTATTTATATTTTATATTTTTCTTTCCTTTACTTTTTTCTCCCGTATTTTCTTCCTCCATTACTTTTAAATTTTCATGAACAAAACAACCTTAAGGATGGCATATATATGATTATTGGATAGTAAGTGGTAAACCAATCACTTCAATTATTCTTTAATTTTATTCTAAAAATTTGACATAAATTTTAACACAGGGAAATTTGTTGTTGCTATTTTCCCTTTGATGAGTTTCTGAAGCAAATGAGCTTATGAGAAAGTTGATTTGAGCCTGAAGCAAATCCTGGGGCATTGATTACTTTGGACAAGAGTTTACCAAAATATACGGTATCTCTCTCTCTCCTTTTTTTTTTCAGAAAAGTAACATTTTTTATAAAAACTTTAAAAAACACCTGGGTTAAAAACGCTTCCTAAGTTCACTATTAAATAGGCTTATATTGGTATTACTATTACTTAAAGGAGCAATTTCGCTATATTAGCCCACAAGACATATTTGTTTTGATATCATTTGTGTTTTTGGAATACTATGTTCTTCACTTTAAAATTAAGGTAATGTGCAAATGGTGAGTGTACTTTTTTTTAAATTTGAGTAGACTTTATTTTTTCAAGAAATATAGTAATAGAAGATAACATATGTATTATTTTTACACTTTTGAAAAGTATAAATATTGATTCACTGGTAATATAATCATAGAACATAAAATCAAAAGCCGATAAAACTTAATAATAAAGAAAAACGATCAACTACGTCTATACATTTATTAATCCAAAAATACCTAAAACTAGATCCGTAGACAGACCAAAAATAAAGTCAAGAATGTACATAATAAATTTCACTGAATAGAATAATATCAGGAAATAAGAATTAATAAAAAGAATCCACTTTCAAACTACAAATGGTCGGGTACTACAGTTTATTTTTTCTCAATTTTTTAGGGGGCATTTGTCATCTGCTAACGTAATCACCTCTCGTATTTAACGAAGAATATGTAAGAGAGACGAGCTGAGTAAGGGCTATGGCTTCTCCTAACAGGAAAATTATACACTGACCACAAAATTTGGGGATGTGGGTTATGAGAAGGGAGGGCTGGGTTTGGGTTGGGGAGGGGGTAGAAGGTGTGTGGGCTGGGGTTGAGGGGGAGGTTAGGAGGGTAGTTTTGTTATTTCCAAATTTGTATATTTTTCTTGGGTCAATGTTAATATTCATTAAGTCTTTATTAAATGAGTCCATTAAAAAAGCAGATCCGAAAGAAAAGGGAAAACCCAACGTTGACTGTCCAAAAGGCAACAAGGTGAGGGAACTGGTGAAGCATTCCAGAATTCTCGCCCTCTGTTCCTAATACTGTGCATTAAATTAAAATAAAATACAATAAGAAGAATAAAGAAAGGAAGCAGGAAAGATTATAAAGTTCTAGAGAGATTAATATTCGTGACTAGCTCTCTTGTGAACTTGACACCAACAACCCAAAATTTCTGAGCGTCTTGTAATTTTTGGACAAAAGTCTCTACTATGAATCCATCGGCAAATCACAAACTGTCTTGGGGATGGAGTTGAAGTTTTTTTTGAGCTTAGGGGTGAAGAGACACTAGCTTTACTTCTTTACAGATCATCTTCATTCCGCTCTGGTTCAGAAGGGCATCCCCACCTTCAGAGACAATGAAGGACTTGACAGAGGAGAAGAGATCTGTCATCACCTGTGCCATTTAAGAATCAGAGGCACTGGCCAGGTTTTCTTGAGAACCTGCGCCTGACCCAAATGGTGCTTGGATGAGCTGACCAAGATCATGGAGTGCAGGCACTGCAAGGCAGAAGGTATATCCAGTTTTCACTATGTAGATCCGTCTGGCGTGGAAAGCAATCAAAGTTTGAGATGCATTTGCTGGATATGAAAATGTTCCGCAGGAGAAGGTGCGGGTTGGAGGCGGTGTTAAAGGGAGTGAGCCGATTTGTCTGGATGGTATGTGCAGGATGGGTACTATATCAATCTTTGCTGAGACCTAATTTCGTATTCATTTACAGCTATATAAATCAAATTTTCCATGCCTGTTTGTATATTATAAATTTTTTTTTTTTGGAAAATATAGAGGAAAAGTAAAATGGAAGAAAATTAAACAAAAAGATAATTAATTATTTTTTTATTTATTATATTTCAAAATAATTTTATTTATTTAAATCATCATAATATAAGTCTTTAAGTAATTTCCTACTATATTCAATTATTTGAGTTTTTCATCAGAGAACTAAAAGTAATAAAAAATTTTTAACTTTTTTCCTAGATTTTAGAACCAAACACAAACACAATATGAAATACACTCGTTTTGTGGAAACAACAAAATATTCAAATGGAAACTCAAAGAAAAGGGGAACTTATAAAATAGAATAAAATAAAAATTATAATTAATCTTTAAATTTTAAAGTATCAGTTTCTCAAAAATATAAGTTTGTTGAAAAGAATTCTGTATAGAGGTTTTTTCCATTTATAGTAATAATTAATCAGTGGGGAAAGATGAGAAGAATTGACATGAATATTTATGAGTATATCTAGTAAAAATCTTATGATACCCTCTCCTTTCACCTAGTGACTTTTATCTAATTGACTCCCAAAATTTGTAACTTTTTTAAATCAGTTTGGATTCCCATCCCCATCTCTCCTCACTCCTCATCAATAACTGTTCTCCCTCATCCTCTGTAATTCTTTCTCTACCCTCACTTTTGAGGTATGCACAATGGGAAAGGGGCGTCGTTTCTCAGCGAGGCATGGTGAAGAAGATCCTGTTGTCGCAGGCCGACGTTGACGGATCTTCTCAGCTTTACTGTGATCAAGGTTCACAACAAGCATAATGGAGCCTGTAAACTCAGATTACCAACTTCTCATCAGATCTTGAATCTGGCTACCAACAGCTCCCGCTGAGAGTTTTCTGGTAAAGGCAGTCATGGCAGTGTTTATTCCTGGGTTGGGTTTTTGTCCAAAAATCCTGCTAGGACTAATTAGTGATGATTGAAATGTGAATTATCTGTATAAATAAATTATTTCAAATATATTTAACTAATAATTATCTTTATCTACCATATATATATATATATATATATATATAAGTATATATATATATATGTATGAAGAAAATTAATTTAATATCACTTCAAGGTATCTTATATTTTATTCTTATAATCCAATTGTGAAATAAATATTTAAACATCACAATTATATGCTTTCTTTATTATAATTTCAACTCACTATAGGGTGTTATTTTTGCTTTATAAATGTCAGTATGAAAACTAAGCTATCTGTAAAATTGTTCAAAACATTTTAAGTTGAATCTTAAACTCTTACCTAGTGGTGATAAGTTGTTTTAATAAATTTCGTCCTGTTAAATGGCTTCACTAATATCTACTATCTCAAATGATATCCGTCCCGATTGATATACAATGATAACAGGGCACAACCTCTAAATCTAAAGTCGTATATAATCTTATTGCTCATCAAATTATGGTGCTTGTTTTCTTTCGGATGTCGCGAGTGGTAAGAAGATTCCGCTCAGCTGCAAAAGCAACTTTTGTAAAGATTCTCAAAGATATATCAAACTATAGAAACATTTATGAAAGTGCTCTCAAAATAAAAAGCAAAGGTTTACGCTTAAGTTCTATTGGTTGTTGATGATGTTTGTGATTACACACAATTGGAGGTGATAGTGAAAGAATCAGTTGGCATAGGTAGTATAATTATTGTAACAACTAGTGATAGACATCTACTTGATCGTCTTGGAGTGGATTTAATATATGAGGTTAAGGAATTAAATCGTAAAGAAGCTACACAACTATTTTCTTTACACGCATTTGGCATGAATGGTCCTCCGAAAGGTTTTATAAGCCTATCGAGATGCATATAGATTATTGTAAGGGAATTCCTTAATTGTTCTAAATTTTTTTGTTTACATAAGGAAAATCACAGGAATGTATTTAAATACAGAGAAACAATCCTGTCATGCAAATCCAAAATGTGCTTACGAGGGGTTTTCACAGATTGGATGATATCGAAAAAGCTATATTTCTTGATGTCGCATGCTTCTTCAAAGGACAGAACTTGGATTTTGTTTTAGAAATACTTGATGCTTGCGGTTTCTGTGCAAGAATAGGAATACGAGTGCTTGCTGACCGCTCTCTCATTAGTATTTTGAACAGGACGTTATCGATGCATGATTTGATACAAAGAGCCGGTTGGGAAATTGTTCATGCAAGAACATCCCTAAGAACTACTGCAAATGGAGCAACATTGTAGATCCTAAAGATGTTTATCACACATTAAACAAATACTTTAAGAGCCGAAGTATGAAACTGATTTAGACTTAGAGCTGATTTTCATTAATAAAAAGTTATTTATCTATATGATTATAGTTTGATTTTATAAGTTCTTGTGCCTAGTCTTTTCTTTCATGGTTTTTAGGGGACTAAGAAAATTATTGGCATATTCCTAGACACTTGTATCGAAGAAATACATCTTACCACTAAAGCTTTCAAAGATGAAAAGACTTAGATTGTTTCAGTCTATCAAATTTAGAAAATAATTTCTTTAATTTCTAACACCATCCACTTCCCAAGATTTTGAATTTCCTTCTTCCAGAGCTCAGATGATTCATTGGGATGGGTGGACTTTGGAATCATTACATCAAATTTTATGGTGGAGAATTGGTTGTACTCAGTTTGAAGTATAGCAGCATAAAACAACTTTTTTGCCATGAGATGGTATATGATTACTAATACCTTATGAACAAAGTTCAAAGTTCATTTGCTACAAATTTATGAAATTTTATTTTATTCTACTTTATGTACAGGATCTTGAACGTTTAAAAGTCATCGATCTCAGTAACTCTCAACACTTTGTAGAGTGTCCGAACTTGTATGGTGCACCACATGTAGAGAAGCACCTTGATGGTTGTACCTAGCTGCCCTTGAGGTGGTACCTGTCAGTTACAAAGCTAACGAGACTTACCATCTGAGTATGAAAACTGCAAAATGCTTTTACCATTTTCTGGTATAATACTGGATTGAAAACTTGTACCTTAACCTCTATTGCCCAAAAGTTGACAAGTTTCCAGAGATCCAAGGGCGTATGAAATACTTTGTTGGAGCTACACTTCCAAGGACTGCTATCGTAATCCCCTCTTCAGTGGTGTTTCTCCAAGCCTTGTTTTATTGGATATGAAGAACTGCAAAACCTTATGAGTCTTCCAAGCAAATATTTGCCTTAGAAACCCTTGAAACTCTTGGGTGCCTCTACAGCTGAAACTAGAAAGGTTTCTCAAATCATGGAGGTAATGGGAAGTTTACAAAGCTTCTTTTAGATGAAACATCTATAAAAGAGTCCCTATCTCTAATCTAAACAGCCAGATTGAATCTGACAAATGCAAAACCTCGAGTCTACACTGGATAGCATTTGCAGTTTGAAATCCCTTTGAAACCTCCTTGTCTCTGGTTGTTCAAAACTCAGCAAATTGCCAGAGAATCTCGGGAGGTTGCAATTCTTGAGGAATCTTCAAGCTGATGGAACTGCTATAACACAACCACCTCCTTCACTTGTTAATTTGAGAAACCTTAAAGAGCTATCCTTAAGGGATGGTGATCAACCTTTTACTCCTGGATTTCATCAGGTCTCATCTGGGTCACCCTTAGGAGGGAATTCAGATGGGACCAGTTTGTGTTGCCTATCTGTCATAGGTTTAGTACTCCAGTATTTAGATCTTGTATATGCTGCAGCCTAATCATGATCTGATCAATGATGTTTTTGCCACTTACGCCTTTTTTGGAAGTATTAAATCTTAGCAAACAATTTCATACCAAAGGAGGTAAATGAACTTTCTAATCTAAGGGAACTTCTGTGAATCAGTGCAAAAGCCTTAAAGAAATTTCCAAGCTTCCACCACAAGTGTAAGAACATAGGATGCTGGGGATTACATCCCTGGAGTCTTTTCTAGTAATACCTCTACAGTCAATGCAGCACCCATCATCTTCTCTTGCCTGTCCCCAGTAACAACATTAAACTGCCTAATTGCTCCACTAGCTCAAGATATAATGTGTGGCAATCTATACTGAGAAAATTCACAACAGGTTTTTCTCCTCATGTGTGGTTTTGGTATTTGCCATAACATTATAGCGGTTTTTATTTATCCTTTGATAGAGCTTTCCAGAAATTGAGATAACATTGTTCTTCCTGGAAAGTACAATCCCAGGTGGTCCCATCTGGGTATCGGATCCTCCGTGACTATAGATCTGCCTCAAAATTGGCATAACGAGGACTTCCTGGGGTTTGCTCTATGCTGTGTGTTCTCACTTGAGGGGGAGGAAATCATCCGAGGCCCCGGTCAGATTTGCTGTAGCTCTGAATGAGAAGGGGTCTTATTTGAGTAGCTCCATCTCCTGACACACAGTGGTGGTAAAAGCGTGATTGAGACTGACCACATTTGGCTCGTATCAGCTGCCCTAAACTTACGCGATAACTAGTCCCAGGAGCCTGTTACCCAGGAAAATTACAGCTTATTTTAATCTCCTCTAGAACTTATGTAGAGAGAAATTGTGGGATCCACCTTATATATGTGCCTGAGATCAGAAAGTGAAGCATCAAAACTGTATTCAAATGCCAAGAGAATCAGTGATGGAAGTGGCTATTACATTCTTGAGGAAACAGCTAACCTAAGAGGAGGAGAGAACTGTAAGAAGGATGATGATCACATGTTAAACTCCAAGAATGGTTGCTGTCAGCTTATTGGTTAGTCAATTTCTTCTTCATTTCTATTTGGCAAAGTCATTCCATGCTCTAATAGATATGTCTAGTTTGAGCACGCTGTTCTCTGACCAAATTGTCTCATTGCTACTCTTTCATGTCATTTCTTGGTACATCTTCTCCATCTCTTCTTGTGGTTGGAAATGGGTATTATTAATTTCTTTGGTTTCTGACTGTTAATTATGTTCTATCTCATTGATCTCTTTTGTTGAAGATCAATATTCATGCAAGGAATTGACTCTAATTTTACTTTTGGAGTTCTTAACTTTGTCAGCTAAACCTTTCATTTTTCAAGTATATAGCTTTCGTAATGTGTCACATACGTCAATTTTAAATTCAAATATGATAGGGATTGTAATTAAGTGCATAATTTCTATCCTATTGTCATGTATAGAGTCCCCATTTTTTGACACGTGGAACAAGCATTGCTCCTCTTGAGATCTTCCATGTGGCACTTGCAGAATCGGTCGCACAACCATCTTTAGCCAACTACCCAATAGAAATGAGGTTTTTCCTCCAGTTTGGAGCATGCTTTGCGTTGTCCAAATTCCATATAGACTCATGCTTTACGATACCAATCATATCACATGCCCGGTTATCACCTAGATACAACTTCCCCAAATTTTCGAAAATATAATTCTCAAATTGATTTTTACTTGAAGTAGCCTAGAATAATACCCCTGAATACAATAGTACCCATGATTCTTTCCATATAAGGCAATTGAGAGCATCATTTGATTGTTCTGTTGAAATAACTGAAGAAGCTTCTGGATCTAGTTTTTGTTCAGACGCTAACCACCTCATGTATTCTGCATTTTCTTTGTAGCATAAAATACTCATAACTCATAATAACATTTTACTGGAGTTTTCTTTTGGAAAGTTCTTTTCTCCTTCTCTTCTTTCTTCTTCATCTTCAGTTCTTTCTTCTTCTGTCTGGTGACATTATCAACATTCTGACACAACGTTTGCATTGGGTATAAGCTTTACCCATCCTTGTCCTTCTTGGTCATCCTACACTTATTCTTATACCATCATTTCTTTCCACAATTCCAACATTAGATATTTTTCTCACTGATATGATGTTAGAATTTTTGAAATTGTTGGATTTTGAACTAGTAATTGAGGTAACTATGCCTTTCGAAGCAATTGAATGAGGATTAACAAGGCTTGAATCTCATCATCAAAATTAATATCAACCAAACTTAACTCTTAAATTCATTCTTGCTTGAAATTCCCATTCATCTTCAAGAAAACTTTTGAATCAAATGTACCTGATTTGTTTTAAAGGGTTGTTTGTACATACTCGTTAGATTAGTCATGAGAGACACTGTTCTGGTCTTGTTTTTTATGTTCAAAGCAACCAATTTCGATAGGGCTAACCTAATCTGACCAAGGATCGCAATCTAGTTATATTCCGGTTTCTTTCATCGTTAAAATCTAGCTTCCCTTTTAATCGAAAATATGATTTTCTTAGTATATAATAATCTTCCTTCTGTATAATATTCCAGAAACCAAATTTCCCATGTACCACTGAATTTCGATTTTAAATACTCCATGCTTGTTAGATTTTTTTTGATGAAAAGAGACTAGAATAAGGGAAAATTATACAAATTACAAAGTACACTCATAATAATTTTCAAACTCATATTTTCTAACATTTTTAGGAAAATCCGACCACTAACTATTTGAGTTAGTATTACCAATCCATTTTTTAGCTAAACAATCTATTGTTCTATTTATTTTTCTATTAAATGACAAATAAAATGTAAATATATAGATTTTGAGAAAGTCTCCAAATACCTTCATTAATAGAATAATCGAACTAAATGAACTATTTTTTTACATATAACACCTAAATGACATTTAAAATATTCTTCAATCTCCACATTCAGAAACCGTTGTATGTTACAACCAGAATAACTTACATCTTCAAAACTACACATTCCATCGATTTATCAAAGCATTGTCTAAATGTCTACTTCTGTCACCCATTAATTCCATTGCGGGCATCTTAATAACTCAACCTAAGAAAGATCTCCAAAGAGCTAATAAGCTGATCTGCTCTATTTTTTCTGGCCTCCAAAAAGCTTACTTTTTTTGCATTTAATTAAAAGCTTTAACTAGCGATTCCAAAGAAATGAAGATCTGCTTCCATCATCCAAATCTATTCCAATTTTAATTCCCTTTCTCTCTTCCTTTATAATTACATCATGTACCCTTCATTCATTTATATCATTTCATATATTAATTATAAAATTGATTTAAAAAGATAATACATTTAATTAAAATTTAAAATAAATATAAAGATTCAATTAAAATAAAATGGCCAAATATTTAATTAAATCAATAAAAAATAAATATAAATATTTTGAATTAATAATTTCATTAGTGTACTTTTAAGTTACAAATATTAATTAATTTAAAAAATTTGTACTTTTATAAAAATAATGAAAAATAATTTTGTGATTTCTCAATCATATAATTTAATATAAAAAGTCGAATCTTTCAAGAGGATTTAACATGCCACCTGATCAATTTCTTACATCACATTAGGGCTATAAAAAGCCTATCTGCTTCTGATTATTTGACATACATCTACCGACGGTTAAATCACATCACTTTATGCAAAAGCCATATCGTGCTCTAGGGATGATTTGATGTGTCATCAATGACGGTCACATCATATCTGGGGTTTTAAAAAAGTTCGACTAAGTCGGGTCTTATAAAGTTTTACATCGTAGTTCTGCGTGATTTCCTGACATGCCATCAATGACGGTCACATCACACCTGGGTTTCAAACAATGGTCGGCCTTATGATAATAATCAGAAATGACCACAAATCACGAAACACCCGCTTTAATGGATTTCTGTGAAACGTATAAAGACTTAAAAATACATCTATAAATCGAGGAGGATGTCCCTTGAATTTTACACACATCAAAGGTTTTCCAGTTCATTTAGAAGCAAAGAACAGAGTGAATTTTTCGTCATTTTGAATGATTCATCTTCGCATGAAGAATAGAGAAACACGTGGTTCGCCCACATCGAAGCTCGAAAGACAAAACTCACAAGGTAATGGCTCGAGATAGAATCGCAGGTGCAATACCGATATCGTGATCGAAAGTTAGTACATTCCTTGGCCAATGATTACTTCGTCGAGAATCCAAATTTCACGACGAAACATTATTTCGCTTTCGCTTAAGTCGGGCCGCTTTCTTCGTAATTTACATACATCGTAAAGACAATCATTATTTCGCAAAGAAAAATGTCGGCCGTGAGGGTCTATCCAGCTGAACAAAAATGGTCGCCGCACTTCGGGATGCTTGTATGGTGGTATAATCATGACCACCACGAGTATGTCAATCGAGAGACCACAAACCATCGAGTGTAAAACGATTCCGCCATGGGGTGGTAGAATTGGGCCTGAACATCCGGACCCCAAACGCCATCGACATTTCTAGCTGTTACGGTGCCAATCAACATGGCTTTCAATGTCGCGCTTGACCGTATGCACCGGGTGTGGAAAAACCGCCCAACAAAGATATCACTTCGACGTATACCGCCATGTCCATCGACCGACTATCGCGGCTCGGCCACGCCTCCTACGACTTGGTGGATATGGTACGCTTTGGCATGCCCTGGTCTAACAATGATATTAATGTACTGACATCTAATCAAGCTATTAACTCAGGAGAAGGATGGCCTTCAAAGAAATTATACCCAGCAACGGGCAACCATTACAATATGGGATACTATCTGCGACGGTATATATCCAAATGGCAACAATTGTTCAATCAATTTCGTGATCCTCAAGAGTCGCTCACGAATTCTTCTCGCTGCAAAAACATGAGGAGTTACCGAAAGGATGCAGAGCTTACACTGGGGGGTGCTTCAAGCCTCGCTTTGCTATCACCCGAGGACCTACCGATTCGCATCATGAAGACTCTGACTTTATCATGAAAGCTTATGTAATATTTTACACAACATGATAATAATCGGGAGGATGAGCGGTTGGATGACAATGAGCTTGTTGCACCCTTCCGGCAAACACGACTACGACTCAATAGGCCGATGGCCCGCCTAGTCCTCACGAGGCCCGAGACCTTTGATCAATTTCTATGGCTACCAACCGCGTGCTATCTGAGACTGAACACCCACTATGCCCCTTTCGCCACGACATCATTGCACATCCTGGTGGACGCTACACCTGACAAGGCATTATCAAAGATTTTTTCCCATTTTAATATTACGCTTTGCTCACATGTTATGTTATGTTTTTTAATGAAAATTCAAGTTAGTCGTGATATTTTAATCATTTACTAATAAAATTTGTTAGATAATTTGAATATTTCATTTTAAGTAAGTAGACAAAATTGAAATTATTTTTGAAAATAAACAAATATATTAATCGTTTATACATTGTGTCTGGTTACTTGCATTTTCATTGCTTTTGCCATAACCGCATTCTTACGTAGTTGATAATAGTGTCGTTGTTCAATTCGTCATACGGATAATGTCTTTTCCATAATGGCATCATCTACGATCATCCCAACCTATTCGCTTCCTTCGCATCCTATCTTCAGATACGCTTAAGAACGCTCTAACAGACATCCTTCCTCCCCAGGCTTCGTCTCCTTCAATAATCAAGCTTTTGCCCTCATAAAAATTATTTCCTCTTTTTAATCCGCCTAGATACCCGCTAATCGTATCCGAATAGGAATTACTTAGTATCCGTTGACTCATTTTACTTTTCTCTGTCGCTTTTAGCCGCTCTTCCCGGCCCTTCCTCGAGAGCCAACTCGCATTACTATAATGGATTCTGGACAGTCAAGAGACACTCAGCACAGCCCCGGAGCGGACCTAGGGCTGCTTTGTGCGATAATCATCCACTTATCACAAGATGCAAGACCTCCCAACAATGATCATAAATCCACCACTTCTTAACATCTATTCAAACATATTCATAACAGACACGCCGTTAAAAATAAAATTAGATATAAATAAAATTTTTATTAAAATAATTACAGAAAATTATAATAATAGATAACCGACCGCTTATGATGTTCATTCCACTTTGCGACCTATCGCGATTCAAGGCAGTATCCTACTATTTTGTACACAATGTCGAATTTTATCCCCAATGATTTTGTACAAAATATAAGTCCATGGGTGGGTCAACCCAACATTGGTCTCCAAAAATTCACATCACTCGATCCTAAAATCTGGCTGCGAGCATCGGCTGTCTAACATCGATCACTGGATTCTCATATGGTCAACCAAGATGTACGCGCTACGCCTTTCCCCGCTTAAGAAAGATTTTCCCGCCTAAATTGTATTTGAGGGAGATGTTATTTTTCTTCTCACTACAAAATCAAAACTTAAATTAAGTATTGGTAAACTAAGGTGGAAAATTAATTCATATCAATTTTATTTATGATTTAAGAATTGAAATAATTAGAAAGTTAATGTACACATTGTAAGGCTAATAAAATAAATTAATTCATATCAAGTAAAAAAATTTATTTAAATTTGTATTTTAAATTTATCTACAAAAATATGATTTATGGTTTTTTTCATTTATTAATAATATTTTATTTATAAATATTATAAATTGAAAATAATTAGAAGTTAATAAAATTATTTGGGAGGCTAAGAAATATGATTTGTGGTTTTTTTTCTATTTATTAATAATATTTATTTATAATATTATAAATTGAAATAATTAGAAGTAATAAAAACATTTGTAGGCTAATAAAATAGGATTTATAGTTATTATTTTCTATTTATTAATAATATTTTATTTATAATATTATAAATTGAAAATAATTAGAAGTTAATAAAATATTGGTAGGCTAATAAAATAAATTAATCTATACTATGAAACATTTTATTTTAAATTATTCACAAAAAGTACATTTATGAGTGTCATTTATTACATTTTATTTATAATATTATAAATTGAAAAATAATTAGAAGTTAATAAAAAGACAGGAAGCAATTATTTGTGAAAATTATTCAGTCAAACGGCGCCGCGATTTCAGCCAAAACGGGCGGCTGCTTTTGGCCTCGTAATTTTTTTTGAAATTGTCAGAATTAAACGGATTGCTGAGAATCGTCAACGGCGCCGCTGTTAGCCAAATACTCAAAACGGTCCGCCGTTGGTATGGACAATTACTTCAAAACAACGCCGCTTTGAGCGCTTATTTAAAACGACGTCGCTTTGGAGCAGCTTTGTTCAAACGACGCATGGAACAAAAATTTAAAAAAATCAAACGACGCTTTGTCTCAGGAGGAAACGAAACGAATGCCGCTTCATACGGCCGCTTCAAACCGACCCCGTTTCTTCCTTCCAAAGAAATTAGTTTTGGGGGAAGGGGATCAAAGTGGGCGGCAGAGAGAGCCGCTACGGCTGGCCTTCGCCGAGCCGAGATCTCACCTTAACTGGCGTAGAAGTGGCGCGGTCACGACGACCTTTGGGACGATACAGCGTGTGTCGATGGACGGCAGACGCATGACGGACTTGCGCGACAATTGGCAATTGGTCGCAATGGGTTGGCTCTCTCCGAATTCTTCCTTCTTCTGGTCAGCTTATCACATTTCATCCTAAATCGCTTCCATCTGTCATTATTTATATTTTTTTAATTCTCAGAGTTCAAAAAATGGTCCACTGGTGGTCGTTTTTGTCGTGGGAATCTTCGCGATTACATGCTAGCTGAATATCAGTTTTGGTGCGCTGTTCATCGTGTGATTTTCTGTCAACGCTTATAATATGTCGAGTAGAATGGTTTTTGATGTGTTTTGTCAATAAATGTTTCATCACTTATATTTGGCCAATTTAAGATCATCACCGTCATTAACAAACAAATTTTAGTTCTCCGCTATTTATTTCCACCGATATAATCTTTTTCCCTCTAGCACTAAACAGCTTTGCTCCCGCTTTGGCTAATCAATGAGTTCCTAATGCACTTATATTGTTCATCCCTAAACCATCAAATTTTAATTTTAATTTTCCCTTAATACGAGGAATTCATCGAATACATCTTTCAATTACGGTATATTACATCCTTCATTACAGATAAGAATCATATAAGTCTGAAGATTTTGAAATATTGGAAATACCTCTCAATAATGAGAAAGGAGTTTGTTTGATCTCGAAGGTTTTGAAACATAAGGTAGCTTTCAATAATGAGAAAGGCCTAGGTTTGATTTTCTTAAACCTTACCTGATTCTTGTGAGTCCAAATACTCCAAATGATAATGACAACTTTTGTAACACCAGAATTTATATATAATGTTACAAAATAATAATGATAACTTGTATAGGTATAAATTGCAGTAGAAAATAATAAATTTACATGAACTTTATGTGCATATGTTATGAAAATAATAATGGTAATTCAATTAGTAATAATTAATTACTATAATGAAAGACGTTATGGAAATAATAATAGTAATCAATTAGTAATTAATTAATTACACTATAATGAAAGGGGGGTAAAAAGGTAATTTTTCTAATACACTTAGTATAAATTGGAATAAGAGAAGAAAATACTTATCTCATCTCTTCACTTTCTCTCCGACTCAGTAGACACCTGTGGACGTATCGTTATTTGATCTAGTGGTTTGAATAACAATTTTCTCTAGGTAAGATCTTCTCATTTTATTTATTCAGATTTCCTTCTATGTAGATTCTTGAATTTTCTTTCATTAGAGTAAACCTCACAGTTTTACTTAGATCAAATTTTCGCTCTAGAAATAAAATAAAATAAGGATTGGTGGTGTCATATTGAATTACTTTGAGTATGAGAATGAAAAGCATTAAGGATAATTTTGAAAAAGAAAATAATGATAAACAATAGGATAAATTAGTAAGGTTAGAATTCGTATAAATAATTATATTTGATAAGTATTTAAAGATATATGTATTTTGGTAAGTGAATGTATTTTATTATGATCGAATTTATTAGATAAGGAATATGATTAGAATAATTATTTAGCAATTGGTAAATAAGATCCTCGTTAATAATACTTTTGTTGTCGTATGATAATTGTTAGGTAAAAGGGCTGGGATGTGCATTATGCAATAATATAATCAGGTAATATTACACACATTAATTCTTCTAAAGATTTAGTTTGATTAATATATTAAAAATATAAATTATTAAAATAAGATCCAAAAGTAATATGAGTTTTATAAAATTTGTAAACTACCTAATTCAAATGGTTATCATTTGGAATGAAGCTTGTCAATATGTTTGAGGTGAACAAAAATAATATAATTATACATATTTAAATTATGAAGTTTTAAGAATAAATAAGTAATGATGGTAGTTTCTTTCCCTTATTATTTTATAAATATTTCATCGGTAAATTCTTCTGATTAGCTTTCTTCAAAGCTTTTGAGTACCTTTGAGGTGGGATTCTAATGTGCGTTTCTTTGAAAATTATTATTTTTATATATATATGTAATGCAAAAGGGATATTAATGCATTAAAAAAAAAGGAAAATTGTTTATTTTACTTCATTTGAGGATGAAAATTGTTTTAATCAATTATATATAATCTTGGTTTAGAAAAGTTTTACTGATATATTTATTTGATTATCCATTGATCAAAAAGTGTTTTGTATGATTGTACTTTTTGAGATTTGTTTATTACTAAAGAAAATGTGGAAAATATGATGTTTTGTAATTTAAACTCTGAATTAAAAAATATTCTACTCTGTTAGTCTCAACTTGAATAATAGTTGATGATATTAAGTCTTCAGGTTTAACTGATAGTTTGATCTTACATTTTCTTTCAGTATAGAACACTGATTTAATCCCAGCCAGTGGTTGCTGGGAGGTTACTAAAAGACTAGTAGTGCTTTGCTCATTCCACCTTAAAAGGAACACTCACATAGCTACCCATTTGAAAGTCCCACACAATGGCACCATTTGATATTCACATAATGAAATATATTTGAAACATATTTGATTTCGATTTGATATGAAAGTGTTTGAATCGAATTTGATATGAAATTGTTTAGATCACATTTGATATGCGAAACCGATGAAATGGATGTGAGAATGTTAGTTATATTTTGCAGCTAATGTCTACCCCTATTTTGAATCAAAAGTTTTATAGAAAAACATTCCTATTTGGTATATGATTGAAAACTTTTGATGAAGCGTATTAGTATTTCTTATTGAGCTTTTAGCTGCTCCCATTCGATTGTGACATATTTTCAGGTATTTTGGTTTCCTCGGGAGTGATGGCTAGGTTGGGGATTCATCGTATTAAATTGATTAGAACTTTGTGTTGGATCATGTTGAACTCATAAGTTCATGTTTATGTGAAAATCATTGGTTTGAAAGTTAAATTAGAGAAAGATCACTTGGATGAACATTCCTTTTATATTAGTACAAAGTTGGATTTGAGAGATCTCAAATATTGTTATATTAAGACAACATATGACATACATAATTAGATTTAGAATATTTAGAAGTAATTTTTATCGGCATGAAATTTTTGAATGTGGAGGTATAGATTTAGAAGGTTGCATTTACTCTGAATATGTGATCGATGGTGGTTTGAAAATGCAGTTACAAGAGAAAGGTTAATTAATAAGTTGGCTTGAACCTTTAAATTTAAGGCTTAGGGGTGTGAATTGACAGTCATGCCCACCAAGATTGGAGTTTGAGCGTGACAACTTTTCTATTAATTGTTTGAAAAATTTACAATGGATTTTATAGTTTTTATAAACTGATCCAGGAAAGGAAATTACCTTCATAAATGAGAGAAATAGGACAATTATATCTATTAGCACCAAAATTCATGAGCAAGACAAAATACAAAAATATGATCAATACTGCAGCTACTCTAATTACAAGAAATAGCACAAATGTTTGTAATTTCCATCATTATAGCAATTAAATTGAAAATTTTAGTTTGAATCCTTCTAGCAGTTAGCAAGCGTTTGTTGGATCCTATTACTTCTTCTCAAAATGATGATGCGACGATCAAACACAAATCAATCAAGTTAGGAACCTAGACTCCAATACTGAGTTGCCAAATCAAAATTAGAAATATTAAGGAAAAAACCTGAATTTTTAATGTGACTCAACTATCAATGCAGTCATATATCCATAGTGCTAACATTTAACAATCCACTAATCAAAATGAAAAAGAAGAACAATATTCAAGCAACTTGACAACTACCTCTCAATTGTGGCTACATTGTCTTTAAAGGGAACTCTTAAAAAACCTCTAAAATATAGTAGGGTTGATATATATAAATAAGCGGGAATAAACTTAGGCTGATCCAACATTTTCAAAACCTCATATATATAAATGTTTTAGTATTGAATGAAATTTAGTATAAAAATATTTTGTTTAGTATAAATTCTCAATAGAAAGTTAAACAAAAAACTTTTTTGAAAGAAAAAGAAAAATCACCAACATGTTAAAAATTCTTATCTAAAGCGATAATGCTTTTCAACCGGGCCCCGGGGTACATGGGCGTGTAAAGGGTGTGAAATTTGGACAGGATTGTTTATACAAATTTAGGATATGATGATGGATCGTCTAGGGTGAGAGTAAAGTTATTGCTTGTTGATTTGCGAGACTCACAGACGTAGCGCCTGCAACAGGAAGGGGTCGGCGAGGGTGTGCCGGGTGGCCGCTCCGATCTAAGAAGTCGGGTTCTTTACGAGAAAGAGGAAGCTAGCAGGGGCGAATGTGTTGCATATGGTATGCGTCTAGTCACGTCCTGCACTTTAAGCCGTGGGGTGGCCCATTGTATTTATAGTGGATGATCATGACTTGCTTTCCTAATTGGATTATGATACTGAATAGTATGTTTCCTAATTGGATGATGACACTGAATAGCATGTTTCCTAGTTGGAGGATGATATAATATTCCTCTCATTGGGTAGAAGATTTTATTTCCTTATTGTAAACCAATTAATAAGGGATAATTGAGGGGTGGTAATATCTTACTTTCCTTATTGATAAGATTTGGTTTGATTCTGAGGATAAAGCGATTATTAGAAATTATCTACTTTCCTTATTGGCGAGATTTAGTCGGTTGCGGGATAAGCGGTTATTGGGGTATCTACTTTCCTTATTGGCGAGATTTAGTCGGTTTGCGGGATATGGGTCTTCGATTATCCATATCATCGGCCTTTGGGGCGAGTGGTTGGACTTGGTACAGGTGCTAGGCTTGGGTGTTTTATGGGGCCTGCCTCTCCTTTGGGCCTAATTAATTGGGCCTCTGCGCCTATTTTCAAACCCCATCGGTTGCCCCGACCACTTTGTGCCGCGGTGTGCGTGAAGCGAAGGGTTGTATCGTTTCTTATCGGGTGTGATTTCGCGTATCATTTCGGGGATGGATTAGTTGGGGCTTTGTTCTTGAGTCATCGTCTTGTGATAATGATGACTCTTAGGTTTTTCGCGCTTCGTTTCTCCCGCCAACTTCCAGTTTTCAACCTGTTTCTTTTGTGGATATCTTTCGTCTTGTTTGCTTCTGCTCCCGGGACCCTTTCTTTCTTAGCCTTCTGTCCGCGCCTTTTTGTGCAGCCTTTCTCCGTTGTATCTTCGGGTCCGTTGTGTTTGTGTCATTGGTTTGCCGAGTTAGTGCGGCGAAAAACGTTAGGTTTAGCAGATTGGATTTTGCTTCTTATCGCTTGCCTCAGTCGTAGGTCAGGGTCGCTCTTCTTCTTTCTTGGATTGAGGTGGTGATTCTGCGGATTCTTTGCAGTGTTGGGCGGACTAGGGTGTGTCGCCGGCGGATTCGGTACAGACCGAACTCGAGATGCTCTGGGGCACCTCCTCTTCCCTAGACAAGGGTACCCAAGGGAGAGTGAGTCGATTAATATCTGAGGATCGACTATCTCGACCTTGTTGTTCGACATGCTATAGCAGTGGAGACGACAAAGTCGATTAACTATATGGGGCTACTTTTGCAAAACGTTTTCAACCTCCTTTTGATGTTCGGGTGTAGTCCCCTGATGTTTTGACCTTTTACGTAATTCACATGCAAGAAATGGTATCTTTCTTGAGGGTGCCTTTGAGAATGGTCTTCGTTTTCCTTTGCACCCCTTCATAAAAGGGGTTTTACAACATTTCAATGTCTGTCCTTCCCAGTTCGCGCTCAACGGTTGGGGTATTTTGGTTGGCCTATTGGCCTTCTTTAGGGATGTGGGACTCGGTGTTCCCAGTGTTGCTTTGCTTCTTTATCTTTTTACTCCGAAGGATACCGAGGAGCTTCTTTATTTTCTGGGGCGATCCTGGATCTCCTCTGGTAATTTCCGATCTCCTTTCTTCTCATAGGTCGTGGAAGGGTCGCTACTTTTTTGTTAGGGGTCGAGGTTGGGAATATGACCCTCTCGACAAAGATGTTCTTGGGCGTTCTGTGAGGTTTGGTTCACCACAGGAATCTCAGTAAGTATGCGTATTTGTTTTGGTATGGCTTGTGCGAGGTTGTTGAATATCTGCGATTCACGGTGTCCTTTTGTTTCAGGTGCTCGGTTGATCTCAGTGGCCCGAAGATGATCTTGTAGCGTTGAGATTAGCTTACTTAATCTTTCTGCTCATGCCACGGAGCTAATTCATCCCGGACATTCTTGGCCCTCGAGTTTGGAAGCACCTTTCGCCCCATTGCTTTGGGGCCCTCGCCTCCTCCTCAAGAAAGTCTCTCAGTGGGCCTTATGACCTCCCACCTGGGAGGTTTGGCTCAATTAGGGCATTATCCGGAAGCCGGGTGAAGAGAGCTTAGAACCCGTTGATAAAGATAGGTCGGCTTTGGCCAAGGTTCCAAGATTGGGGGCATCCTCGTCTTCTCGGATCACATTCTGTTCAAGTCGGGCGGGTGCGTACTGCGGCGGGGGCTCCCACCGTTTGAGCTGCGGCCCCTTCCACATCTGCTGCGAAGGCGAAAAATCTCTTGGAGTGGATCAGGTCGGACGGCTAGTTGGCGGTTACGCTATCCGTCTGGGGCTCCAGCCAAACGGAGAGCGTCAGGTCGCCCCCTCGCCGGGCGGAAGGGTTGAAGAAGAAGGCTCCGGAATCAAAAACCAGTGAGGATGGGGACTCCTTGCTTCTTAATGCTGAGCTCATGCTTGAGCCTTGATGTCGTCCCGTTACGAGGGTTACGGTCTTGGGAGGTCGAAAGCGTTGCCTGTTGACGAGGCTCTGGCTTTGTCCCTTCAAGGTGTCGCCTCGGTAAGTCCCTGTGTCTCATCGTGTCTATCTCCATGCTAATCTCGCGTAGGATGTTGTTTCATGCCCCGATGTGTGAGTAGCCACTCATTTGAAGGGTTTGGCAGAAGGCGAGCTAAATGAAGCTTTTATGTGAAAATTGCCGGTTCTGAGGCGGCTGACCCTCTCTTGCCGAGCGGGCGAGGCTCTGAGGCAGGCGCGTATTCTTGAGGTAGAAGCCATCCGTTAAAGTACACCATAACTTCGGCCTGGCAGGCGGAAAGTAGAGAGGGCGAAATTGGAGTAAGCAGCTGACGGTTGAGGCGGCCGGAGGGTTCGTGGCGAGTTCTTTGGTTGTCTGAGATGACTTAAATTTGAGACCGGGATGGGGCTGCAATCGGCCGATATGAGCTGGAGCTGTTAGGGAAGAGCTTATCTCATCGGGGTGGCTGCGAAGTCTCGGAGATTGCGTGCGATCAAATAAGCGGCGGGTGACAAGCTCGCCAGTGAATGCGGCTCGTCGCGAAGCTTAGAGGCCGGGGCGCTCCCCAGAGGTAGCTCGTCGGGGCCTCAGGGGTACGTAAGTTTGGCGGAGCGGCTGAAGGAGGAGTGCCACGGATTGCATGGGGATCTTCATCAGCAGATTATTTTGGTTGCTCAGAGGGACGAAGTTATTGGAAGATTGAGAGATCAAGCCAGTGCTTAGTGGGCTTCAGGGTGGCTCGCTTTTCAGCAGAAGGCAGTTAATGCTTATGCAGATTTAGACTTCAACTTGATCTCGGTGAGGAGGTGGGGAATCTTTCTACGCAGTGTCTCAAGATGGGGGCTCTGAGGAAGCCCGATTTCCCTCTTCCGTGCGATTTCCCCCTGCTGGCGCCTAAATCCTTGTACTCATCTACCTGATTTCGACTTTCATACTTTCCTTTTCATGTATACTTGTTTGTTTTTGTTGGGCCTGGGGCCCGAGACATATGTGACCTTTACTTCAATAAATACTCATTCATTTTTTTTTTTTTTTTTTTATGTTGTTTGTATCTCTGCCGGTGCATTTCGCGATTTTCTTTTTGAACGATCTGAATTGAGAGTTTGGGGTTGAGCAAATAAGCTCGTGAGCCGCTGAGGCTGCGTGGGCTATTATCCCTAGTCTGCATGACTTGTTTTTGATGGAACTCGTCAATTCGAACGGCTGACCTCCATTGATTGACTTGCATGAGCTGGGTCATAGGCTGCATGACCTATCTTTAGGAGAGGTTGTCAATTCGAACTGCTGATCTCCATTAGTTGATTTGTCTGAGTTGAGTTGATTCCTTGATTCCACAGCTAATTTCTAGCACGTGGGGCCGACCTCCATTAGTTAACTTGCGCGAGTTGAGCTAGTTCCTTGAACTGTATGACTTCCATTGGTTGTATTAACTCCTTTCACGCATGAAAAACATGTTGAGTAGATGAACTACGTCAGAGAGTGATCTGGCCCAGGCTCCGTCGGTGAGTTGCTGAGGCGATTCGACTCCTTAATTTTGCATGGCACGTGTTAGTCAGATGAACTACGTCAGTGATCTCTTGGGCTCCGTCGGTGAGTTACTGGTGATTCGACTCTTGAGGTACACCTTGCTTTGTGTTGAGTAAGATGAACTCGTCCGAGTGATCTTTGTTGGGCTCAGGTCGGGTATTTGAGTTACTGGCGGTCCCGACTCCTTAAGGGTGCGTAGCTGTGTTGAGTAGATGAACTTCGTCAGTGATCTGGCTGGACTCAGGTTCATTTGATTTACTTGAGTTGAGCTACGGAGGGACGTTTAATATCTGACAGTTAGAGGCCGAGATCTCGTCGTGCGAATTCTTTGCAGGAAGAGCTCGTCAATGCGAATTGCTAGGAAGAGCTCGTCAGTGTGAACTTGTTGGGAAGAGCTCGTCAGTCACGAATCCACGGGAAGAGCTTCGTCGGTGTGAACTTAGGAAGAATTTCGTCAATGCGAATTCTTGGGAAAAGCTCGTCGGTGTGAGTTAGTGGGGCTCAATCGGTGAGTTGCACAGGTTGAATTGACTCCTTGGGTTGCATGGCTATGTTGAATGGATTGAGCTCGTCGATGTGAGTTCTTTGGGCTAAGTCGATTTGAAGCGATTCCTAAGGTTGCATGGCCTATTTTTAGCGAGGCCTTCGTCGGTGTAGGCTTGTTGGGCTCAGATCTATCTGAATAAATTTGGATAAGGCTGATCCGTGTAGACTAGATCAATCCTTGGCTTCTTTGGGTAAGGGCTCGTCCCATGTGGACTTAGGAAGAGCTCGTCAATGCGAGCAGGTTGGGGCGAGCTCGTCCATGTGAGCCGTAGGAGAAAGGCTCGTCAATGCGAGCAGAGCTCATCCATGTGAGCTGGCGGGAAGGCTCGTCAATGTCACTAACAATTGGGCGGGCTCGTCCATGTGAGCTCGAAGAGCTCGCCAATGCAAAACAATTGAGCAGCTCGTCCGAAAGTGAACTGGATGGGAAGAGCTCGCCCGGGAAAGTGAAATCGCAGAGGAAAGAGCCTGTCGAGTGAACAAATGAGCAGAGCCCCGTCCGGGCGAACCGAGGGAAGAGCCCGCCGAGTGAATCCGCTGGAGTAGAGCTCATCCGAAAGTGAACCGAGGGGAAGAGCTCTGTCAGAAAGGAACAGCTTGAGTGTAGCCTGGTCCGGGAAAGGAACCGAGGGAAGAGCTCGCTAAAGTGAACCGAGGGGAAGAGCCTGCCAGAGTGAATAGCTTGAGTAGAGCCTGGCCCAAGTGAACCGAGGGAAGAGCCTGCCGAGGAACTACTGAGTAGAGCTCCGTCCGAGTGAACTGAGGGGAAGAGCCCGTCGAGTGAACAAATGAAAGGGTAGCCTCGTCCGAGTGAACTCGAGGAAGAGCCTCAAAGTGGAATAACAGTGTCCGGTCCGAGTGAACCGAGGGGAAGAGCCTGGGCCGAGTGAATGGGCTGAAAGCGTAGCCCGTCCGAGTGGAACCCGAGGGAAGAGCTCATAATGCGAATAGTCACCCGGCGCCGCGGCCTCGCGGTGTTCCAGCCCGAGCGGCGATGTAGCCCAGCTGGCACATAAATCGAAATGGGCCCGACTTCGAGGCAAATATGGGCCCCGCGGAGCAGGTGAGCTTGTCGGTGGCGTTCCAATGAGTGGCAAATGTGAATGGAGCGGCAATGTAACCCGAGTCGGTCCGACTCGGCGCAAAGGCCCGAAGGGCAGTGAGCCCATCAATGGTGGCTGCCCAACCGAGTGGCGATGTAGCCGAAAGTGGCAATGTATCCCGAAATGGGTCCGACTCCCGAGGCAAGCAGGGCCTGTGCTGGAAAGTGTGTGAGCGCCCGCCAATGGTGGTGTTCCACCGAGTGGCGACAAGAACAGCTTATCTCGACTGTGTACGCGACCGTGCGTAGTAGACGGCTCACAAATTGAGTAGCCGTGGGCTCCGAGCGCCGTGGCCTGGTGGCAATGTAGCCCGAGCTGATCCGACTCCTCGTAGCGCGTGGACCTCGTGCGCAGTATCGCCTGGCCAAATCGGAAAGCGCCGCGGCTCGGCGCCGTGGCCTCGTGGCAATGTAGCCCGAGCGATCCGACCCTCGTGCAGCATGACCTCGCGCGCAGTGGTGATCTGGCCTGGCCACCAAGGCCGTGGCTCCGCCAGGGCCTTCGTGGCAATAGCCTCAATGATCCGACTCCTCGTACAGGACTCAGGCGTGCAGTGACGCTCGCCAAATCGGCGCCGCGGGTTCGCCACCGTGGGCCTCGTGGCAATGTAGCATTGAGCCGGTTCGACTCGGAGGCGCCGCGGGCCCCGTGCGCAGTAGATGAGTTCGCCAATGGTGGCGTTCAAAACCGAAAGGGCGGTAGCCGAAAGTGGCGATGAACAGTGGCGATGTACCGGAGTGGCGATGTAGTCCGAGTCGATCCGACTCGGGCAGGCGCCGCCGCCCGTGGCCGAGCCGGATCACCTCGCCAATTTGAGCTTTCGTCGCGCATTCCGCCATTCGACTTCGATTTTCGAAAGGTGCGAACGCCTTTAATGCCGATCGACTGAGAATTTGAAGCGCTTATGCCGAATTTCCGAGTGCTTCGCCTTCTTATGATGGCGCTTCATTGCTAAGTGGAGTTTATACTCGATATTCCGCCTCTTCCTGCGCGTGAATCGAAATCAAGCATGAGATGAAGCATCAAGTTCGATCGTTTCGGCCGGATCCAATTCGAAGATTCTGGTTTAGTTTTGTTGGACTTCTGCTTGTGGAGTTGTGTCATTCTTCATGACGAGGGAAGCTGTAAACCTTCCTAACTTGTCGCGGTCTCCCCGTGGGCGTCAGATCCGCCCCTCGGTAAGTTGCTTTAACTCTTCTTATCTGGGTCGGGTGAGGTATGAGCGCCCCACCTCTTCGTGTTAGCTCGCATCGCTTCTAACGTGCTCCGGGAGGCCTACCGCTCCGCGCTGTTTGGTCGGGTCCCCGCGATCCTGAGGATTAGCGCCGCTCCGCCAGGTTCCAGTCGATACCACGCGAATCGAAATCGCTTATATTTGTAAAGGAACCGCTGCTCCTACTGCATCGCCTAACTCGATGATGCTTTTTCAACCTAATCGGGTTTGAGCGTGTAAGGGTCGCCGGGCCGGGACCGATTGTTTGTGGGCCGAGATGCAGCGCCTGGATCAGTTCGGGCTGAGGTAGATCGCCGCACCGCTTGATCCGCGTGCTCCTGACGCAGCACTTCTCCTCGCAAAACAAGGAAGAAGGGGGCCTGGCCAGTGCCGCGCCGTGGTCACCCGATGCCCCAAGTCGCTTTTCTCGGCAGGTTATAGACCGCTGTAGGCTAATGTGTCGCATAGCGAGTATGCGTCTAAGAGTGCGTAATCTTCACCGCGGCCATGTATTTACATACAAGGATGATCACGACAACTTTCCTAATCGGATTACGATCAATAGCATGTTTCTAATCGGATGATGACACCGAATAGCATGTTTCCTAGTCGAGGATGATATAATATTCCTCTCATTGGTAGAAGATTTCATTTCCTCTATCAGAAACCAATTAATAAGGGATAATCGAGGGGTGGTAATATCTTACTTCCTTATTGATAAGATTTGGTTCGATTTACGGTGATGCTAGCTATCGAATTATCCTACTTTCCTTATCAAGAGATTTAGTCCGACATAGGATAAGCGCTATTGAGAATTCATCCTAATCTCCTTCTTATCATTTAGATTTAGTCCTGATTTGGTGCGATATAGTCTTCTCAATTATCCACATCATCTACTTAGTGGCTTGTTGACCTAAGCTGCTGGGCCGACGCTAGGCTCGCTTTATACCGCCTCCTTCGGCCCAAAGGATTTGGCCTATGCGCTTATTTTTCAAACCCCATCAAAAACAAATATTATTTTTAAACCCTAGATCATCAACATTATGTTCTCTATAGCTCTAAAAAGAGGCTATTTAATAGGGAAGAACAAGAAAAAAATCTAATTCATGCAAAGGGCATTGCAACCTCGAACTCATATGGGAAAAAATATAATGAATTGCATGTTTGAATACCAATTTTGTATAATTTTACAAACAAAGAATGAATAATTTTACAACTTTCGTATGATTTCTCTTTAAGCCATGTAGTTTCTTTTCAATATTAGGCTCACTTGTTCATGTCACTGTAGACGACATCACTTGATTAAAAGTCATTTTAAATCTTTCGAAAAATCACAAGAGAATTTTGAAGGGTGGGTATTTATACCTCTACTAGTTAGAAAAGTTATCAAAAGTAATTTAAAGTTAATTCATCAGTTCAGGAAAGTCAATGACTTTTTTCAATATCATTATACTTCTTTTATAGAGAGTTTATAAAAATTGGAATTGAATGCACCTTTGATTTTATAGGACTTTTTAAAGTCTTAAAAAAGTCATTATTATACACCATGACTTTTATTACTTTTCTGGGGAAGTCTTATAAAGTCATAATTAATACAATTCATGACTTTTAGGAGTTTTATAAAAGTTGTGTAATTCCACATAAGTAATTAATTTCCTTAATCCAATACACCTAAATACTTAAAAACGATTTGTTTAATTAAAACATTTTAATTAAATGTTTTTTTACTTTATATACATATATGACAAAAATGTCCTTGGACATTTAGTTATAATGTGAGGATGGGATAAAATGACCCTGAACATTTAGTTATCATGTTTTGTCTTTACATTTTTAAGGATATATTTGTCTAAAACGAGTCATTTTCAAAGTTACTATCAGTAAGAATGCTACTTTTACGAATAACTTTCAATCATTCATTTTAAACCAATTTCTTACGATATAATGGGTATTTTTAAAAAATTATATTAAATATTTTAACTTTAAAATTAAAATTAATTTTTATTTTTAGATAAAAATTTAATTATAAAATATTTTAATTACAAGTTAAAAAATATTTTCAATTAAAAAAGGAAAGAGGAAGAGGGCAGCTATAGAGAGGATATTTTTAATTAAAGGGCAAAGAGGTGAAGAGAGATGCCGCAAGGTAGAGAGAAAGTAGGCTTATAGGAGCTGTAATTCTGGCAAATTTACTAGGCCCACACGGGCTAAAGGCAAAACCGGGTTGGATTGGGCTAGGCCTAATCTACATTGAGCTGTCATCTTGCTAGCACAACCCAACTTTATATCGGGCCAACGAGTTACAGGGCAAGCTCAACCCTATGTGTAAAAAGCGTTAAATTTATGTTAAAATTGGAGAACGAAGAGAGGAAGTGGAGATTGTACCTGTGAGACAACTCGAACTTGCCCAACTTTTATGGAGTGAGAAGAGGGATGGGGTTTTCATCAGTCCTTGTACCTTGCAGTACATTAGTGTTTGATTTCTCTCTTTCTTTTCCTTTTCCGTAAAAAAAAAAGGAAATAACAATTCCCCATCTAAGACACAATGAAAGTATGGGAGAGTAGTTGATATGGATTCATAAAGAGAAGATCGAAGAACGTGTGTATCTCCATACTTAAGGTAAGAAGCCTTTTGCATGCAAGGATGGAAAATTTCTGGAAATTTCGTAATATACCTGAAAATTTTTCAAAGTAAAAATTTATGTTTATTTTTGTAAATTTCACAAATTTTGGTTTGAAGATAAATTTATCAGAAATATCTTCGAAAGTTTAGAGAATTTTCGGTGAAAGAAAAGGAGGAAACAAAAAAAAAAAAACACGGTGTTGCAGATTGGAGGCCATAGGCGTTGCCGGAGTGGGTTTAAAAGCCCTAAAAATTGAAATGTTTTATTTTTTCAAAAACAGAATAGAAATTGAAGTTCCATGACGAAAAATCAAATTTTATTTAGAGGAATGAAGTGTGGATTTTAAAAAAATGGCAGAAATGTATAATTAATTTATTAATTAAAATTTAAGACGAAGAAAAGTTTCAGAGCTTGTGCCTTAATACATTTGCATGGGTGGCACAAGTAATTTGGCCTAAAACTCTGAAATTAGCAGCTCATCATTTTCTTCATCCCAAACCAACCCAAAAATAAAAAACCCACAAATTCTCGAAAATTCTCAATGCAATAAAAAGAAATCAAGGAACATGTATTCTGATACCAAAATTGGTCTCGTCCAAAGATCTTGATTCAACTCTAGCTTGCTTAACAATAGAAGAGGTACCCTACATTACAACTTTAAAGACCAATTGATTGGCCCTTTCACTTCATCCCATCATGTCGGGCTCATAAACTAAGAACCAAAAATTGATTTTAGAGAATGTCTCTGTCTATTGTAATAAACTTTGATTTTTTATTGATTTTCTTTATAAAATTTTGCTTTTCGTATTCCGCTTTCCTAATTGAGATTCTCTATGGGAAGTCATATTTTTACCTGGCCTACCGAGTCCAACCGATCTCTCTGCCGATTCATCCTATATATAAAATCGCTTTACCGATTCTCATAAGTCTTGCATTTGGTATCCCACTCGTCCTGAGTCACGAGGGCACATGGACTCGATTGAGTCTTATAGAACCTACGATTTTTCAAATTCATTATCCGAAGAGTAAAAGAAAGATAGAAGAACCTTATCCTCCACGCGGCAGGAATACTGATAAACAAGAAAAGAGATTTGAGCTAGTTGATTATGGGCAAGAAGAGCAACAAGAAAGAAGGAAATTTTATGCAGAACGGAGGCTTGTTATTAGAGAAACTCATTTCATCTTTCAAGGGTAAGTCCAATGCCATCATTGAATTCTCCGAAAAAGAGATGATCAAGGCAACAAATAATTACAGTGCATCTACAATTTTCCATAGAGATAGTGACTGTATATGGTACAAGGGATCTTGGGAAGGTAGGTTGATCTCCGTTAGGAAATTTAAAAAGACGTTTATTGATATAATTCTCGAATTAGCGGTAAAGGATATCACCCTGCCGCCTGACATGGGTACCTACAAGAAGGCATTGGAAGCTCTTAGGATGTCAAGGTTGAAAATTGACCCGTCGACTCAGCTTTGAGGAGTTTCCGTAACAAATCTAAATCAGATATGATATGTTGAAAAGTAAAATAATAATGATAGGAATTTGTATAGGTATAAGTTACAGAAAATAATAATGACAGGAATTTGTATAGGTATAAGTTACGGAAAATAATAATGACAGAAATTTTTATAGGTATACGTTATGAAAATAATGATAATTCAATTACATATTATGAAAATAATAATGGTAATTCAATTAGTAATTAATTAATTAATTTAATGAAAGAGGGGTAAAAAGGTCATTTTCCTAATAGATACACTAGTATAAATTGGATTAAGAGAAAGAAATCATTTCTATTCATCTTTGAATTTCTCGACGTAGAATCGCAGGACGACGACTTTCTGATTCAGTATTTCGCAAATTTACGAGAAATATTTCATCGAGGTGAAATCTTTCTGATTAGCTCTTTCAAAGCTTCGAGAGTACTCCTCGAGGTAAGGGATTCTAATACAACTTTTCAAAATTATCATTTTTATATATATGTATGTGTAAGGATTCTAATACATTTTTCAAAATTATTTTTATATATATGTACGTAAGGGATATTAATGCGATCTTAAAAGAAAATTATTTGTTTTTACTCATTTGAGGATGAGAATTGCTCAATTGAATTCATATAATCTTGGTTTATGAAAAGTTTTACTTTTATTTATTTGATTATCTATGGATCAAAAGTAGTTTTGTATGATTGTACTTTTTGAGATTTGTTTTGTTTACGAAAGAAAATGTGGAGATATGATGTTTTGTAATTTGAACTTTGAATGAAATATTCGACTGCTAGTTCGCCTCAAGCCAACGGGATATACAGTTTGGCCACTATTTGGCCCTCACAACTGGATATAACATTATTCTACTCCTTGTCAACTGATATAATAGTTGACCTTTACATTTTCTCTTTGGGCGGAATGTAATTGATTTGAACCCCAGCTTCTAGGGGTTTCAGTTAGAGGTTACTAGTACTAGTAGTGTTTGGTTCTCGTCTACACTTAAAAGGAACAATTACAAGCAGCCACCCATTTGAAAGTCCCACATAATCGGGCACCATTTGATATTTGATGACCGTAGAAAAATATATTTGAAATGTATTTTGATTTTGAATTCTGATATGAAAGTGTTTGAGTCGAAATTTGATATGAAATTGTTTGGATTACATTTGATATGAAACCGATTTGAAATGGATGAGAATGTTTTGAAGTATATTTTGTTAATGTCTAACTTATTTTTGAATCAAAAGTTTTGATGAAAACATCTCCTATTTGTTATATGATTAAAAACTTTGATCCATGAAACTCGTATTAGTATTTCTTATCGAGCTTTTAGTCACTCCCATTCGTTGACATATTTTCAGTACTTTTAATTTCCGCGATGAGGATGGTTTAGGGTTGGGATTTGTCATCATTAGGATTTGATTAGAACTTATGTTGGATCATGTTGAACTCATAAGTTCATGTTTATGTGAAATGTTGGGTTTTGAAGGTTAATTGAGAAAGTCACTTGGATGAACATTCCTTTTTTATAGTACAAAGTTGGATTTGATTGTTATATTCTGAACAACTTTATATGACATGCATAATTGAGATTTGAATATTTAAAAGTAATTTTTATCGGCATGAAATTTTGAATTTGGAGAATTTATGAATCTCTGTATGTCATGTGATTTACTCGAATACGTGATTTGCAATTGGACAAAAACTAGCCATAAGAAAGGTTAGTGTCGTTTCACACTTCAAACCTTCAGGCTGAAGGCTTGAGGGTGTGAATTGACAGTCATGCCCCTAAGGTGGGTTTCGGGGCGTGACAGAGTGGTATCAGAGCTATAGGTTATGATCTTGATGAGAACTCGTTTAGTTTACCTTTGGGAATAGATGAGTGATGCATTAGCTTAAGTTTTAGTCTTATTCCTTAATTCCTACAATTCTTAACTTGCTTACTCGGGCTCTTAATGATTAAATTAGTTATACCTTTTGCTTTATATAGAACACCATGCCACTAAGGAGAGATTTTGCATTCTCCCTAAAATAGTCGCTAATGATGATATACCCTCCACTCGAGGCTTTGCCCTTATGAGCACCAAGGGGCCTTTAGATACTTAGGACTTTGGATGGATTGGTTGAGCGGCATGCTAGAGCTACTGGAAGTACTGATCAAGGACAATCCCCATCTAGTAGAGGTAGCTCCTTGATCTAATTTTAAGAAGTCGAGTCCCCCTTATTTTTCCAATACCTCAACCAACAGAGGTAGATACTAGATTACGCATTTGATAAAAATCTCTTTATCATTACCGATCGCTCCGAGGAGCAAAAAAACCTCTTATGCAACATTTATGTTAGACAAAGAGGCTGATCACAGACTCATGACTAAGAGGATTTAGAGGATTAGGGCCCATTGTTTGGAGACGCTTAAGGAGGCATTTTATAAGAAGTACTTTCCTGATAGTGTTCGACGACAAAAGGTGGGAGAGTTTGTCCGTTTGGAACAAAGAGATTTGACAGTGGCCCAATATGAGGCTAAGTTTACCGAACTATCATGTTTTACCCCACAATTGATTGCTACAGAGGAGGAAAAAGCATTAAAGTTTCAGGATGGACTAAAGCCTTATTTGAAGAATAAGATATCAATTCTAAAGTTGGATGTTTATTTAGAGGTGGTAGACAGAGCCCTTATTGCAGAGAAGGATAATGAAGAGCTTCACCAGTATAGGGAACAACAAAGGAAGAGGAATAGGAGTAATGGTGCTCATGGTAACCAAGTACAGAAAAAGTTGGCTCCAAGTGGAATTAGAGCCAGATTTATTATCTTAACGGGAACTTGTTTAAGTTTGTGTATGATAGTCAAGGGACATGTTAGTCGATGCCGCTCATATCCGCTTGAGATTCTTGGCATTCCGCATTAAAAGGTATGTTAGATAAATGATTGGATGACTAGTTAAAGTTCACTACACTTTTTTCCTTTGTATTGTTTGTTGGTTTAGTGAATATACTTTTATCAAGATGAAGTATGATTTGAATTTGTCACTTCTATAGAACATGTCATTATGGACAATATGGTGGTTTGAAGTTATATTATGACGATTGGTAAGAAGGATATTGAATTGACTTAATACTCCTTAAACATTAAGGTTTTTGTTTGATTTTGAGGATGAATTAAGGTGCTTACTATCTTTTATTTGTTGATTGTTTGGAAAATATTGTCTTTCCATATTCTTAGTTATCTTGAGTTTAGTTGAAGGGAATCATGTGGATAAATCATACACATAAACTAAGTCTTGCAAGGGAAGTTATTTGCTTAGAAATGTTGTTAAGTCTTTAAGTCAATGTGATGAGTGATGAAAAACAATTTGAAATTTGGAAAGGATCTAATATTGTTATTAAAGTTTGAAGTTTCTTGGGATTTATTGATATTACAAAGAAATTATTAAGAGATCTCTAAGATTATCTTATATTTTCAGGCTGACATAGAAAGAAGTTAAGTTTGATTGGTCTTATAACTATGAGGATAACTTCATAGAGTTGAAGAGCAAATTGGTAGCAACTCTTATTTTGATTATTTCTATTGGTTTGGTAAAGATTTGTTTTTGCATAATAATGCCTTTCATTAGATTTATGGTGTGTTTTTATGCAACATGGAAATTGATATATACTTTATAGACATTTGAATTTAAGATAGAGAAAACTACCTTGTTATGATTCGTTGGTAAAATGATTTTTGCACTTAAGATATGAAGACATTTTTTTTTATTATGATATACTCATAGTTTATGAGAGTTTGAAGTCTTTGTCTTCTTAAAATGATTTTTAAGCAAGAAATAGAAGATATTGATACAATTACTTAAGGATTATGATGACATTCAAGACTAATAAACAATGAGAATCTTGTGATTTATGCCTTAAATAGAAAACAATTGATTCCTTGGAAATCATTTAAGGTTGTCACAAACGATTATTGTATGATTTGAGATGTTTAAAAGTTTATGTTATACCTTTGAATTTTAGAGTTTTTATGTTGAGCATTATAGTGCAACTAAATTTGTTTGGAGAATTAAGATCTTATATGGAATTATTTGAAACTAGTTGAACTTTTAGAACAATTAATAAGATAATAAGATCTTGAAATTTGGGATTAGACTTAATGTCTTAAATAATGGAGACATAAAGAGACAACTTTTGAAGGAGGTTTATGGTAAAAGTTTATGATCTCCTAGGTGTTATGATCATATTAGAGGGGAAAAAAAAAATAACACACCTAACTCGCTGTAAGTGACTAATAAAGGGATAGTCCCGAATAAGAGAATTTGGAAGAAAATTAAGGTACATTAATAAGTGTTATGTTGATAATCCCAAGTAATATTCCTATTTGAATTTGGTGATTATGTTATCTTAAAGTTTGCTTACTGAAGTTAAATCGAGATATTTGGAAGTTTGAAAATCAAGTAGAGAAAAAAGCGGTGTCCTGGTCCCGATTTCAGGGCCTCCCGTTTGAAATATTAGAGAAAGTAGGTACCTTTAGCATATAAAGTAGCCTTGCCCCCCATATCCTGTCTAAGATTCATAATGTGTTTTATATTTCGAATTCCTCGGCGAACATTGCCACGTCTCATGTTGTGTAGTCGGTTCTCATTTAGATTTTCGAGGACTCGACCTATGAAGAAAAGCCCGCTCAAATCAGGATGTGATGAATAAGGTTCTACGACGCGTCGTTTATCGGGTTGGTAAAAGTCCAATGGAGCAATCATAGTATCTGAGAGGCCACTTGGGAGTTAGAAGAAGAGATAAGAGAAAAACATCCTCAATTATTTCAAGACTCAGGTATGTCAAGTTTAGAGGACTAAACTTTTTATAAAGGATGAGAATGTAACACCTATGAATTTAGATAGTATGTCAGTAAACTAATAATGATAGGAATTTTATAGGTATAAGTTACGAAGAATAATAATGACAGAATTTGTATAGGTATAAGTTAATGGAAAATAATAATGACAGAATTTTTATAAAGATACGTTATGGAAATAACATAATTCAATTAGACATTATGAAAATAATAATGGTAATTCAATTAGTAATTAATTAATTACTTTAATGAAAAGACGTTATGAAAATAATATCGGTAATACTTAATTAATTACTTTAATGAAAGGACGTTATGAAAATAATAATGGTAATTCAATTAGTAATTAATTAATTAATTTAATGAAAGATGGGTAAAAGGTACTTTCTAATAGATACCCTAGTATAAATTGATTAAGAGAAGGGAAATCCTTTCATTCATCCTGAATTTCTCTTGACGAGTAGAATTCCATGACGCACGACTTTCTGGACTAGTGGTTCAAGAACAAATTTCTCTATGAGAAATATTTCATTTAGGTGAAATCCTTTCTGATTAGCTCTTTCAAAAGCTTTTGAGTACCCTTTGAGGTAAGGGATTCTTAATTACGCCTTCGAAAAATTATCATTTCTTTTATATATATATGTAATGTGTAAGGGATTCTCTAATACGCCTTTTCAAAAAATTATTATTTTTATATGTATATATGTACGTGTAAGATATTAATGCAGATCTTTAAAAGTTAAAATCATTGCTTTTACTCATTTGATAATATGAGAATTGTTTTAATTGAATTATATATAATCTTGGTTTATGAAAGTTTTACTTTTTATTTATTTGATTATCCATGGATCAAAAAGTAGTTTTGTATGATCAGATTTTTAGATTTGTTTGTTTACGAAAGAAAACGTGAGATATGATGTTTTGTAATTTGAACTTTTGAATGAAATATTTGACTCAGTTGTCTCTACCACAACGTAGATATAATAGTTGATAATTATTTGGCCCTTGTCAACGGATATAAGAAGCTGACACTATTCGGCCCTTGTCAACTGATATACTACTGACCCATTTTCTCGCTGTAACGTAATCGATTAACCCCAAATTTAAGGGTTTGGTTAGAGTGTTACTAGTACTGGGGTGAGGGGTGCTTGTCTGGCCCACCTTAAAGGAACAATTTGGCGGCTAGCCACCCATTTGAAAGTCCCACATAATCGGGCACCATTTGATATTCGGCGACCAGAGAAAAATATATTTGAAATGTATTTGATTTTGAATTTGATATAGAAGTGTTTGAGCTCTAAATTTGATATGAAATTGTTTGTATCACATTTGATATGAAACCGATTTGAAATGGATGTGAGAATGTTTTGAAGTATATTTTGTTAATGGTCCAACTTATTTTTGAATCAAAAGTTTTGATGAAAAACATCTCCTATTCGTTGACATATTTTCAGGTACTTTTAGTTTCCGCGAGGAGTGATGGCTAGGTTGGGGATTCGTCATCATTAGGATTTGATTAGAACTTTATGTTGGATCATGTTGAACTCATAAGTTCATGTTTGCGTGAAATGTCGGGTTTTGAAGGTTAAATTTGAGAAAGTCACTGATGAACATTCCTTTTATATTATTAGTACAAAGTCGGGATTTGAGAGATCCTCAAATATCAAGTATAGCTCGAACAACTTATACGATACGCATAATTGAGATTTGAATATTTAGAATTAATTTTTATCTACATGAAATTTTGAATTTGGAGAATTTATGAACTAGAAGGTTGCACATTTACTCGAATATGTGATCGTAATTGGACAAAAAAATCCGCTTATATGAATTGACAAGAAAGGTTAGTGTCGTTCACACTTCAAACCTTCAGCCGAAGGCTCAGGGTGAATTGGACAAATATGCCCCTAAGGTGGGTTTCGGCTGACATTTCCAATCAATGGAGTCCTTCTCACCCGACGTCCAAACACGACCTTAAAAGTGATCAAAATCTAACATGGAAGAATAGGGTCGAAGTATAGCCGTGGAGATCGCTTAATGAGTTTCATATCTTCATTTTGATTAAAAATTATTTTTAATTAAAAGTGGAACGAGGAAGAGGGGCGTGATATTAGGACTGACAAAACCAACACGTTTTCAGACAAGCCAGATAAGCGACAATCATGTTTTGATTAAATTTCAGACCTAAGATAACCTCGCTTAATAAATGTGTCATTTCACGACGCCCCAAAACTCGGGGTGTCCGCTGGACTACCCGTCAACCTCGTGGAAAATCTATACATCTCGTGATCACGAGACGATACCCGAGTAAAATAGCCTCTGGGCCCACAAACCAATAATTAAAATAAATATGCCAACTATATTCATAGTCTTCATGTTTGTTCTTACAAAAAGATTTTATACATTTTACAAAAATATTTACTTAAAGCCACATTTCCTAGCTTCTTCTCAAGGCTACCGCTACGCACCATCTCCCCGGATAGTCCCCTGCACTGAAAAGGTCCCACAACTGGTGAGCAAAGCCCGGGAGAAATTTTCCTACAAGGGTACAAGGAAGCATTCTCACCTAAAAATACATATGCAATGGCATATAAACAATCAATCACATTCCATACACTATTTTCTATATGAAATGTATATATCATGCATGAGATGCAACCCCCTCATGCTCACCACTAGTCCCAATCCCGACTCCTCACACCCTAATGCCAAATGCTAAAGAAACCGCCACACACTCGACTAAACCATCGACAACCCTCCAATTTATTTATCAAAATCTTTTTCCTTTATTTTTAGGCCACATTTCCAAGTATAACCGTAGACGCCGCACGCCTTTTCAACATTTTCACTTAACTTGCATCGTCGATTCATGTCTAACTACGAACAACCCGTGGACTTTCACCCCGGGGAGGATCTACCCCAACTTGTCTACCAAACATGTAATTTATCATTTTGATCATTTACACACTCAATCTCTACTCGACTTTGTCCCATTTTTTCCCTAGTTCACTACCCACTCACCAACACCCATGAATGAACCTTACCCGCACTCCACACCCGACCGACGCGATGTGATCACAAGGTGATATGAAACGATGATGCCAATGCATTTCCTCATGTTACACGATGAAACGAGCACCACATGAAACATTTACACACCACGCGATAATTATAATTTATACATATAATCTAATTTCCATGCAAACATATTAATACATCAAAAAGCATGATCAATATAATATTTGCCACACCGCATGCTATTCAAGCAAGTACTAACACACACCGGGTCACCAACTTGGGACTATCTGGGCAGGTACCTCACGAATTTTCAACCATGAACCATTTTGGTTCCAATCCTTGTCATCACATCAAACAACCATGATACATATAAACTTTCTGGCTTCTAATTCAAACCCTAACTCCCATAGTCCATGAAACCGGTCATGAAATCCATACCCTTTAATTCCAAAGCTTGGAACTAATTTACATGGCCTCTCATGGCCTCCCATAAGCAACCCCTACTATTATAAAACCTTTAAAGCAAAGTAAACCAAGAGGGAAAACATCCTACTGAAGTTGAAGAAACTCCCAAACCTGAGTCCACGCTGTCCTCTCCGCATAGAACACTTCCCTTTCTTGTACCCCGAAGAACTGACTGGTTTGATCTCCTACAACCTGCAGAGAAGCAAGACGTTTTCTAGGATTTCTCCATGTTCGTCACCGATTCTCCTACGAATTCTTTTCTTTCCTTGTTCCTTTCTCCTTTCAAGGTTTTCTTTTCTTTTGCTTTTTCTCTTTCTCTTCTCATTTTCCTTTCATTCTTCTCCTCATTTCCATTTTCTTTCTCTTTCCCTTTCTCCTCCTTTTGGAGCACATCCCACATCCGTCAAATGGGAGGAAATTTCCTCCTTCCTCGAACTAAATCAAGGCCCTCATTTTCCCATCGATTTTCTTATTTCTTAAATCCTTTACGACATCATCCTCTCACATGCAACTATCGCGAGCCATAGATTCTTGACCTATGTACTTCAATGTGAGCCATTTCTTTTGTGGTGCCAAGTGTCACACCTTTGAGGTGCCATGTGGCATCTCCCTTACTCACATGTGTCATCCGACACCCCACGCCAAAACGCTGAAATCTCGACTCACTTTGACCTAACGAAATTGGCTTTAGCCTAAATTTGAGACGAATTCAACTGAGAAGTCCGTTTATTATGCGAGATCTAGAAAAATTACTTTTCAAATCGAAATTTCTATTTTACCTTTATCTAAAATCTTGATTTTCTTGCATATTTACACATTTTCAGACAATATACATAATACAAAATTAATTCGAATTGACGCCTTTAATTATTATGTAAATTAATATTCAATCAAGATTAACCTATTTAATATATTATTTATGTTAAATATTAATGGGTTAATTATAATTCATATTAATTTAAATGATCAAATTAATAAACGAGTTATAAATATTGTGTCTTTTTACTGAATGACTGATTAGGTCCTATTTGAATTTGATAATTTTTATAGAATTATCATACGTGTCAAGTTCGGATTAGTGAATATAGTAAATGATTGATTAAGTCTTGTTTGAATTTGATAATCTTGATAAAATTATCATACGTGTTGAGTTCGGATTAATGAATATAATAAAATACATCTGTATTGACACGATCGGAATACTACACACAAGCACGGATTGCCACCAATATAATATATGCAGAAAGAGATATGACAATTTTAATTAAGGTAAAGAGGACGAGAGAAGGAGAGAGAGAGAGAGAGGGTGGGGCCGGATGGGGTAAGAGGAAAGAGAGCGAGATACTGGGGTCAAAATGACTCTTCTTTAAACAAACTAGGAGGGGCGATGCGGTTAAGGCACATCGTACATAACTTTGTAACACATGAAATATACATACATAGCTATAGATACAAATATTTGTTTCTTGAATAATTCGATCTTTAATTCTTCTAGCTTTGTTCTCAATATGCCTATAATTAAATCAGGTCTATTTTGTGTTTCTTGATTTGAGTACAATTCTTCTTTGATTTCAAGCCAATTAAGATTGTCAAGAAAATATATGATTTTCCAAATCATTGAACCAATATCATTGCATCCATGTATCTTTTATGCGTATCTCTAGGTCCACCAATAAAGGATGCCGGAAAAACAATTCGTCGTCCAACTTTATTACCTTGTGTCTCACCAGCATGAATACTATCAACAATTCCTTAATATAATTCACTTCGGATTTCATGTTGTTTGTTACTTAAAAAATTTAATTTTGATGTTTCGTTTAATATACATATCTACTATGTATTGTTGTAAAAGGCGACCCATATGAAGTAATATCAATCTATCATGTTCTCTATTGTAACTTATAACAATATGTTTCAACAAAAACATATTTATTTTCCCCATTTTTGTGAGCTGGTAAAAAATATGGGAATAAATATAATGCAAAAAAATACAAGACAATTATGATTCATGAGAAAAGCAAATGATAAAGAATTGCATGTTGCATACCTTTGCTTTCTTTATCAATAAATTTTATGAGTGGAGTTGTTTATAGGGATTGATTATAACATTGTCATCACAACGATATTGCCGGTTGCTTTTGTTCATTCTTTGAATCCCTTGGTGCCATATCTCCACAAGGTAACAATAGAGGCCATTGCAGCGTCTACTTAACCATAATAATGATGGACTTTATGGCTTTGGCCAAAATGTTATAAGCAAGAAGAATTTCTGCTTTTTATATTCTTTTCATTAAAAATTGTTTTCAAGTTCATTGTTAACGATTCTATCTCGCAACAACCTCGATCTTCAGAAGAGTGGCCATGAGTCTTTGATCTAAATCTACATTTAATCTTATTTGAATTTTGTAATTTTCTAAATTAGATATATTTAGTAGACAAGAAAAGTTATATACCTTGGATTAACTCAATATAACAGTATATTTTTTGTATAATAGATGGTTCATTTTATTTGATAAATGCAATTCATAAAAAATAAAATTATAAATATGATGGGTGATCATTTTGATGGTAATAATTCATTAATAAAATGATATATTTAACATATACTCAAAATGTAAGATATACATTTATTTCTCTTCTCAGATTTTTATCATATTTAGCGAAATATTTGCTTGAGAAATTCTAATGTATGGGTTCTATATATTTTGAAATTCAATAACCGTGATTTGATCTTAGATAATTGGTAAGTTCTTTTGGTACATATCATTAAGTAACTAATAATATTCTTCATCGAACAACAAAAATCTTTTGCTTCATGTTTGAAATCTTTTTGTGACAATATTTGCAAAGGAAGATTGTTCTAATATCTGTGGGTTGAGGCTTCATGTTTTCTGGGACACATTTTCTTTCTATTTTCCGACAATTATCTACAATATTTTTGTAATTCTACAAAGTATTGGAGGAGAAGATCTATAAACAAGTTAACTAAATTATTGGCTTGTACATAATAAGATAATCATTTAGTAAAGATTGAACATGTAAAAAAGCTATAATTTCTAGTAATTCTGTTGTCTTTTCTTTTCCTTTTTTTGCTTATTAAATCTAAAGTAATTGCATAAATAAATCATCAAAATATGGTGTTGAACTTTGTGGATGGAGATGCTTTATTATATTACATAAGGTTTAAATGTAGGAATGATACCAAAAGCGGTACCTTGTTGTTTGTTATGTTCTTTTAGTTAATCCACAATGTGTTTCTATCTCTGTTGAGATTTGCTAAAGGTTGAAAACCAGTAAGAATAGCTAGACTTAAAATCCAGTTGTATAAATAGTTGTCCTACATTTTAATTTATAAAGGTGTGACGGCATAACACTTCCATAATTCATTTTCTCTCTTGATGATGAGTCATTTTCCACCCCAACACCACAATCTCAAGCCTCCAAATTTAATCGACATACCAATCGCACTACTGTCTCATGCTCAATTTAAATTATTCTCTTCAACTCCCCATCAAGTAGATGCATGCTCTATGTGGGTGCTCATACACATCAAAAATATCTTCCCTCTTGAAGTTGTTTTTTCAAATCTTTCTCTCCATGTTCTTTCACTTGATTATCTTTTTTATCAATCAGGAATTATTATCGATCAAGTATTGAATCAAGTAAATAAATTTTAAGAATTATAAAAATATTTTATAAATTATTAAAAAATGATAGTTTAAAAAATTATGAATGTTTTTTATATTTATTCTCGTTAAATCTTTATGAAAATTCTCATAATATTATGGTATTAAAAATATAAATTATTTAATTTAAAATATATAATTTTTTTATATATTTTCTTGATTTATTACAATAAGATTTACAATTTTTTTTATTTATCATTTAAACCTAAGAAAGTAAAAAATAATTTCATTACATATTTATATTTAATATTTTAATTTATTTTTAAAATCATTATCATGTTTAAATAAATATCAGTTTTTACATTAACTAAATAATTTTTAAAAATAAAATGTATTATTTAAAACCTAGATAGACGAGTTCAATTTTTGTATTTAAATCTAATAATTTAATTTTAAAATCTAATTATATTTTAAAATTATAATATTTTTATTGTTATAGGAAATAAAATAAAAACTACCTTTATTCTTCATATCAACTTCCACTGATTATTCAGTGGTGAATCTTGAGAGTTCTTGGACTCAAGCAATATACTTTTATATTTCTTAGATCTCTTTTCATATTCTCCTTGGCACCCTATTACCACGGTCTTACTCAGGTAGCTTTATTATATGAGGTGAAAGACAAAATTAAAACCCTCATCCTTTTTTTCTCACATTGAATAGTTCAGGTTTAAATTATATTGAGTTTATTTTTTTCTTTTAGGAGGGAACACTTTTGGATTATTGACCATATATATATATATATATATATATATATATATATATATATATATATATATATATATATATATATATATATATATAAATATATATATATAAATACATTCTATATACATATGTATATGTATATAAATATATATATATATAAATATTTATTTATTTATTTTTGCATATTGGTTGTGATGAAATGCGGATTGAAGTTCTCCAGGAAATTCACAGTTTTTGGCGTTTAGTTCGCGAAAATTTTATTTCTGTCACGGAATTGAATGAAATTTTGATGTATTCAATCTTTAGTTTCGTTTTGAAATGGTTTGTATTTACTTGAATTTGGTTGAAAATGTTTTCATTTCAAGCTGAACGTTTGGTAATTGAAAACAGGAAACTTGACTTTGCGCATTTCTAGATTAATATTATATAAAATGTTGAAAATAGTGAATTAGTTTCTTTGATTGAAAAATGCGTTATTTGTCTTTTTTTGCTTTTATTATTGATACCAGCAATTGCATAAGCCAAATTCTCTATGATAATGGTTGTTGGGTGTGAATTGAATATTGTATATCTGCATGGGTTAATGTAAAAGATAATCCTAAAGGAAACCTTGTTTTTGCATTATATTGTTTGATTAATGCAGCGCTCAGGTTTCTATCTGTGTTCCAGGTTGCTAAAAAGGTTGAATATATGAGTAAAAAAGATAATCTGAAACTTAGAATCAATTTATACAAATAATTGTCTACATTTAATTTATAAAAGGTTGTGACTTAAAAACTTTCTTGCTATCATTTGTTTCTATCTAGTGTTTTCTATTATCATTGTTTTAAAAATGGTTGGTGGGCCGGAAAAGTTATCTCACGATTCCATTAATTCGAATCGCGGACAGTAAAATTATTATGTAAATATATTATTTATATTTTAAAATATATAATTAATATATTTAAGATATTATTTATTATTTTATATAAATAAAGTATTTTAAAATTTATTTTAAAGCATGTATAATGTTTAAATATGAAAACATATTAAAATTTATATAAACTTATTTATATAAATATATAGTGCATTAATATAAAATAATCATGATGATAGTGGTGGGAATTCTTTCATAACCCTCCTACCATGTTGTTATTCGAAGAGATCCGTAAGTGCATCGTTACTTCAAAAGTATGAATGATATATCGTTTAACTTTAAAAACAAAACAAAAATTATAGGAGCGAGTTAAATGGTTCAGCGGTTAAGCCTTGATTCTATCAAAAACGGTTTTGCATTGAACCGGATGGTTTTAGCGTCGATGGTCGAGCTAATGGACAGCCGTCCGATAATTTTAACATTCTTTATTCTAGCCTTTACTTGAAATTTCAGAGCACTCCCATTTAATCAACGCCATAAAATACCTTTTACCGTCTAAACAGCAATTTAATTACTCTCTTCTTGCCCCACCAAGTGGATGCATACTATGTCATGCTCTGTGTCTAAGAAACTTCTCTTCTCTCACGAGGATTGGTTTTTTAATCTTTTCTCATTGTTCTTCTTGCTTTATTGTCTTTTTATCGATATTAAAGATTGTATCGATCTTGTTGACTTGGTATTGATCGTCACATTAAAATAAGATAATTAAAATTCTAAACACTATAAAAATTATTTTATAAATTATTAAAAATAGTAGTTTCAAAAAAGTAATAAAATAATTTTTACATTTTGATTGATTTAAATATTTGTAAAGAGTCTCATAATAATATAGATATTAGCAAGTGTTTGTTAAAAAATATAATATTTTTTTCATATATATTCATAAGATTTAAAAAAAAATATATTTATCATTTTAACCTAAAAATAAAAAATAATTTCATTATATATTTACTTAATTTAATATTTAAAAAAAAAATTTAAATCATTATCATATTTAAATATAAATGTCGTTTTTACAATTTTAACTAAACATTTTTAGAAATAAATATATTTAAAAACACCTGAACAACAGAGTTAAATTTTATCTATTATAAATCAATAATTTTGTTTTTTTTTTTTTAAATCTAATTTATATTAAAAAAAGTATATATTTTTGGTATTTATATGAAATAAAAATAAAAGCTGCTTGTTCTTCATCCCGCTTTTCCCTTTCCGTCTCTTTGTATTTGAATCGTAGTTGCGAGGCTGAAAACAGCCTCTTTTCTGCATTCTTGGTCTCGGCTCTGCTTTGCCTGCCCCAGCCTCGCCTCACGAGGCCGTCCGTCCACTGTGCGCCTCTACCGGTCTTCCTAGGTAACTCACCATTCTGTGAGCATTTCAAAGCGCCACGTGCGATAATTAGGGTTTCGTTGGCATGAGTTTGGGAGAATTTTTGGATCATTCGATACATATATATATATATATATATATATATATATATATATATATATATATATATATATACCTTATATTTGCATATTGGTTTGATAGGAAATACTGGATCGGGTGCTCCACAGATTCTAATTTTTACCGACTTGGCCGAGGTTAACTCTGAACTCCGGCCCAAATTCATCGATTCCCTCACTTCCTAAATCATTCTAAAGGAAGTCTTTCCAGCTCTTCCGCTGTACAATGATATACTCTGCAGAATCTAATGTTTTTGTTCTTTGTTCATTTGCTACACTGTTTATCTTTTTTAAGCAGTGTTTGTACTATATTGTTTCTCTCTCTAACTTCTTTGGTATGATAATGCGTGCATTCCTTTTGACTCACTTGGTTTCGAAGCAAGCAGAAACAAAAAATAGTAATTTACAGTGGTATAGTATTGTGGCGGCCAGAAATCACAATATAGTATGTGATAGACGAAGATGTATGGAGAAAACTAACCTCATTGCTTGTGAGGCTGAACTGTATTTGAGTTAATTAGCAAGTTGCAAGAGGAATGGAGTGGGCTGTCAAAAATGGGTTTCTGGAATAGGAACAAAGTCGCGTGTTGACCGGACCCTCACCACCGCCTAAGCAGCAATATGCTTCCAAAACCTCTAAGTTTATAGCATGTCACGCTTGTAAATTTATGGCAAAAACATAAAGCATAAATATTACAATTAAAATAACAGCCAATAAAAACTTTCAAACATAAAAGCATGATATATTGCAACTTTTTAAATAATAAATAAATAAATAAAATGTTCAAACAAAAGAAGGATTTCAAGCAAGTCTAGACACATGGTCTACCTAAGAAGGGTATTCACGGGATGGTAGTAATTCAGGAGTTAGACGGAACAATCACTCCAGTAAGCGATAGCAATACCACATTCTGCAGTCAGATGGTAGGCACTTGTTATGTGGGGTGGGACAGGTGTTCACTATGGAAGCAACCACGCAGGATGAGTCATTGTGAATAAATCAAAATGGGTTGACGCATAAAATATTACAACAACTTAAATATAAAAAAATATAAAAATATATAAAAAACCGTTCAAACAAAATGAGCGGTTCTCCCGAGGGAACTCGCTCTTTTATATTATGAGATAAGATATCGAATGAAAAACTCTTTTCCAATAAATCTGGCGCATGCCCAGCACCTTCGACAGAAACTCAATTTTTTTAATCTAAGTTACAAGATGTTATCAATTACCGTTTTACAATAAGAAATGAAATCGAAATTAATAATTGTGATTTTAATAAAAACCAGTAAAATTATATTTAATAGTATGATTCTAATACAAAAATTAAATCATATCTAACTGTGATTTCAAATACTATATGTTTATAAAAAAGGATAAAATATTGAAATCAATTATTTTTTAAAAAAAATAAGGCTATTTTGACCCAACACTCAGGGTTTAGTGGACAAAAAGGCTATTTTGAATATAAAATTTAAAATGAGCCTATTTTCTTTTTCTTTATGTGAACCGAAAGACCTCTCAGCTCAGCCTTCGTTGCCTTTGTCATTGTCATTCGTCATTCTTGTCCCTCAAAGGACCATTCATTAATTCAAAGTGAAAGAAAGGAGATCTTATCCTCCACATTGCCGGAATAACTAATAAACAAGAAAAGAGATTTGAGCTAGTTGATTATGGGTAAGAAAGAAGAAAATTTTTTGCAGAACGGAGGCTTGTTATTAGAGAAACTCATTTCATCTTTCAAGGGTAAGTCCAATCCCATCCGTGAATTCTCCGAAAAGAATAAGATCAAGGCAACAAATTATAGGTAAATACAAAATTTTTCATAGATGATATATGGTATAGGGGATCTTGGGAAGGTAGGTTGATCTCCAGTGTTTGAAATTTGAACGTTTGGTGATATAATTCTTGAATTAGCGGTAAAGGATATCGCCACCGCCGCCCAGATGGGTGTCCACAAGAACGCATTGAAGCTCTTAGGATGCTGTTTGGAAACTCATCTGCCGACGCCGGTTTATGAATTTCCGATCAACGGAGTCCTCTCTCGTCCGACCTTTGAAAACGACAGAAAGTGATCAAAATCTTACATGGAAGAATAGGTTGAGTATAGCAGGGGAGATTGCTCATGTAGTTTCATATCTTCATCTTGCATTTCCTACGCCCATAATTCATAAGGATATAAAACTTTGTTCCACCTGGTGGTCAAGATTGTGTTCCCAAAATCTCTACTTTCATCCTCTCTGTCCAACTGCCAGAGGGCGAAACTTATGTGTCCGACGACGTTGGTGGAACTTTAGGGTTCATAGCACCTGAATATCTAAAGACAGGCGAAGTCAGGGTGAAGATCGATGTTTATGCATTTGGGGTGCTTCTGCTTGAGCTTTTGACTGGACGAGAGGGTTGTAGTCCAGGAAATTCGGATGAGGATGGCCGCTTAATATATAAAGTAAGAGAACATCTTAAAAAGCCATGGAGACTTTAAAGACATGGATGTGTGTGGAGCAGATGAGGAGTAGGGGATGATCATGGTGGCAAGATGAAGCAAGTATTGGGTCTGGCTCTCCTATTGCACTTTAGTTCCATGAGGAGAGGCCAACTATGGAAGTCATAAACAACTCAGACAAGTCAAGGTTTATCCTCTATGTTCTTAAGGTTTGTGTTTGGGGATGTCAACGGGACCGATTTTCCAGTTTCTACCGTCTTGCAACATAAGACAGGAAATGGATTAAAATAATCGGAATTTAACAGGTGCCCTACCGTTCTGTTGCCTTTTCTATTCCCAATTAAAGTAACAAGAAAATAAAAAATATAACTTTTTTTATTTTATGCTTAATGAAAAATCTTAAACAAGTAAATATAAGCCAACAACATAACCCACACTTTCTAAAATTATATAATCTTTAGATTAATGAGTAATAAATAAAAATGGCATATGATATTTAATTTTTTTTATATTTTTATATTTTTCCTTTTCTTTTACTTTTTTTTCTTTATTTTCCTTCTCATTGCAGTTTCCTTAAAATTTTCGAAGAACCAAACAACCTTATGATATATATATATATATATATATATATATATATATGATTATTGATAGTAGTAAGCGGTAAGCCTAATCACTCCAGGTATTATTTAATTTTATTAAAAATTTTGAAGGCATAAATTTTAACACAGGAAATTGTTTGTGTCTATATATATATATATATATATATATGATTATTAATGTAAGCGGTAAACTAATCACTCTACCAAATTTACATTATTTACAATTTTATTCTAAAAATTTTGACACCATTTTAACACACAGGAAATTGTTTGTGTCTATTTTTCATAATGGTTGTTGAAGTTGAGCCCAAATGATAGAAGAAAGATGACAGGGCTACAAGCAAATCCTGGGCATTGAATTCTTTACGGACAGGGTTTGCAAGTTCTACGGTATCTCTCTTTGGATGATGATGGACTGATACAACGCTTAGCCTTCAACCTAAAGTAATTCTCCTACCCAAGTATAATCAGTCGTTTTTGGACAAGAATAGATTCAGTAGCGATTTTATTCTAAGTGTTTTTTAAATCGCCTATAAAATATTTTCAGAAAAGTAGAATATTTTTATAAAAACACTTTCAAAAACACCTCTAGGTCAAAAAACACTTCCCTAAGATCACTATTAAATAGGCTTATTATATTGGTATCGCTATTACTTAAGGAGCACTTTCGCTACATTAGCCCATAAGACATATTTGTTTTGATATCGTTTGTAATTTTGGAATCTGTGTCTTCACTTTAAAATTAAAGGAGTAATGCAAATTGTAAGAGGTGTACTTTTTTATCTACATAGATATTTTTCTTTAATTTTTCAGGTAATAATATGTGAACATGTGCAGTTTTATTTTACAACTTTTTTTAAGAGATAAATTTATTAATTGAGTTAACTTGTCTGATCGATAGAAATATGTCCAAAGTAATAAACTTTAAGAGACCATTAGCGTTGGGTTGTAGCAAAAAATCGACTTAAGGCACCTCTGCGTTTAATCAAAAATGCACAGAGATACTGGGAATGCACAAAAACCCCGATCTCTACGTCTCATCAATGGCAAACCCTGAGAAATAAAGTCAAGAGGAGGGACATAAAATTTCAGTTGGGGCATTATAGCACAATGGTTAAGGAACTTACCTCCAAACTAAGGATCATTGGTTCAAGCACTATTAGAAATAATTTTTTCTCAAATTTTAGGAGAATGAAAAACAAAATAGGAAATTTTTTGTGAAATTACAGAGCCTTGAAAACATGGTGCTTATCATCAAGATGTGATCTCCCACATTTGATCTGCGAGGAGTCTTCCACGATTGGCGACCTCATCGAAACGATTCCACCGGGGTTACGATCGACCATGGTGACTTCTGATCCTTGATCTCACGGGGGCTTGTCTGCCTGAGGTAACACTTTCTGTTGCATGATTGCGATTGTGGCTATTTGTAATCGCAACCTTTATCATTTGCGGTCGCAACCATGGCTTCTTCAGTTCGCGACCGTGGATCTCTCTTCAGCCTATCTTCCTTAATTCTTCATCATTTTGCTCACTTTTCGTCTTGTTTTCTTCATTTCATTTAAGCCATCAAGCCAAGTCTTTATTTCTTTCTCTTCTAGCCTCCAAATGCCGCAATTTAACCTAAAATGAAAAATTAAACAAAATATTAATAATGAAGCAAAAATGCTACTTATTTATGTGAAAAAAGATCAAAACATACTAAAGGCAGGGTATATAATGGTGTTTTGTACACTCATCGAAACCTGGATTTGAAAATGGGTTGTTCGGGAATAAGGGTTGTGGTCGTGTGGTCCGACCACACACCGGTGTGGTCGGTAGCTCTGAGATTGGCTATGGTAAGCAGGCTTACACCGGTATGTTGTCCTCGGAGTCTTCATCTCAATTAACCTATGAATTACTGGCCACGCAAAAGTCTTAGTCGTGACCACAGATTCTTTCTTTACATATCTTGTTGATTCTTGCAGAGTACTTGGTGTTTTTAAATGGGTTTTCTTCGATTACATAAATACAAAAATTATGGGGTTAGATATGAAACTAGAAAAAAGGGTCTTAGTTAGCATGAAAAATAAGCTATGTTTTGCACTAAATAAAAGCTAACTTTAAAAGCGCCTTTATGATGTTATGAGACTCGCATCGATGGCATTTCATCATAATTCCAAGAGAAGTAATCCTTAGCTCTTCCATGGCACTTAAGGTTGACCTCCTTCCATAGTGTCGAGGTTTGATATTTGCTTGGGATCTCGTGTATTTGAGGCATTAGCTTAATCTTGGGGAGGCAACACGAAATCTTGGAAATCGAGATTTCTTCATCTTCCTTGTGATTCTCCTTCATAAATCACTTAGGCTCCACAAACTTGGAACTCTCCTTACCGCGATTTTTTGTTAATTTGATACACTTTCATTTTGAATGCCACTTAGTTATAGTGGACGTATTTTTCTTCATGAGATATACTTAGCCTCGATCTCCTCGATGATCGGCCCTTTATCTCTGCCCTAGGGCACACGATATTAGTTATCTTTAGAAGTTTGGCAACTTGGTCTTGGATTTCACTAGTATCACTTGACTCTATGTATATTTTCCTTGGAGCCTCATCCTTCTTCTTACCTTTAAACTTTATTAGACCAAACTCTTGGTCATGGTAACTAGCCTCAACAAGAATTTGAGGGTTACACAGTGTGAAGAAGGTTGTTTGTCTACACATACTACTTCTACTTCATTACCTTCGAAAAGAAAGAATTGGTGAAGGGAGGACTGACACTAATTGCAAGATTTGATCTTCCCCAACCAAAAGCATTGTATCAAGTGGTAGTAGAATTAATCACAAAGAAAGCTGATATAAGGAGGGTCTTACTACCTCTTTGTGATATCAATAGAGTACACACCTAGAGTCTTAGAGATTTCCCTAGTAAACGTTGATATAGACACTTTTGTTTCAATTAGGTCGCCAATGCCTCTTCTTAATGCTCACAACGTCCTTAATGGCATCACATTGACTGCTGATCTATTATCAACCAACACCTTGGATCTTGGTTTTGCCTTCAAAGTGTGATCTCATAGAGAAGTCCCTATGTGCCTTGTCATTTCCATAGTAGGTTTTCAAGCTGTTACCTTCGAGCCATGTTTTCCTCGAAAAAGAGTCGATAGCGATTACCTAAATTATGTTTTTCATCACATTGGAAATGCTCTTTATCTACCTCTATTTCTTTTGACTTGAAGAAATCTGGAAAAGTTAAAGAAATGGTTAAACATTTCAAAGAAATAGGAATTGTACCTATCATAATAGTTCCAAAATCCATATCTTTAGTCATTTCTCAGCGAATCTGCAGCTAGATTCATCATCCTTTGTAGCTTTCCTTCCAAATTTGGCAGGTCTTCTTTAAGAGTGAAGGCATCACCTCTTCTTTCAGATTCTTTTCTTCTTATGGCTTTCCTTGTGGCATTTCTTCAGGTAGTTGTCTTTTCTCCATAACTCTCTGTCTTTGCATCTCTTATTTTTTGAGTTTTGGTGAGCTTTTGAGGAAATTTTCTATGTTTATTTGTGATATATACTAATTCAGGGGTCTTTTTTTCTTTTTTTATAATTTTAACGGTGTCTGGTACAATGTCCTGGCTTGATTACCACCTTGAGTGCAACGGCCAGCTCTTGGAAAAGTCACGTACGTGCATCGCGTTGTCGTTCTGTTGCGGCGCTGTCGCCTTATCGTCGCGCCGCAGGCCGTCAGGTCACCGCCTTAGCGGCCTCATGTCTGGCGCCCGAGCTGCATGCGCCTGCGCCCGACCGTTGCATTGTCGGCGACGTAAATCATGTTCAGAAATTCTGACGTCTCAGCGAGGCCTTAAGAAGCCTGGCGTGAGAATCTCGTGTAACAAAAGCGTAAAGTCTGTCGCGTAGAAATTATCTGTGCGGCCGAACTCGACGTCGTGACCCTCCGGGCCAGTATGCGCGAGGGCTACGGGTCGCGCCGCATTGGCCCTTGTAATGCTCACGAAGTATGGTCGTCGCGTCGCGGTACTATCGATCGCGTCTGCGTGCTTGTATCCGCGTCATGCCATTCCCGGTCGCAACAAGAATGTCCTACCTTAGGCCAACCCCTGTCACGACACTACACTCAGTGTAGCAACTTGGGACCTAAAATCTCTGTCGCGACATAGAAAGCCTGCTCATTGACCCAATTGCCCGATATACACAGGAGCCTATCGTGACATGAAGATCCCTATCGCGACACAGGGCCAGAAAGCTTTGTCGTGCGGACACGCTGGTCGGGTGGTGCACGGCACGAGAACCTTGTCTGAACCACGGAAGACTAAATCCCAACACGGGGTTAGAAATCCGGGTTGTGACTTAAAATGGGCGTAGCCATATACGGATCTTGTACCTCAGTTTCCCTTTTCTTTCCTTTCTGACACATAATTGATATCTAAGAATTAAGTCTTATTACAAAGACAGCGAGGCTTTGCAAAACTTTTCAAAATGTATTAATCATACAACGAGGTTTAATTCACATTCTTTGCTCCTTACACTACAAAAACTGGGTTTTACACTTAAACTTTACAAACGCAGAACCGACCAATATGGATTTTCTTCGCGGGGTGGTGAGCTTCTAAATCACGTGCCATCCCGATTACCTAACGATGGGGTGAGTAATGCCAGTAAATGAATTCCCTCTGAGGGTTCTTTAGCACTTTAAAATCTTGTCTGATATGAGCTAGAAAACATCGATCACATTGCATATGAATGATCTGTGATCCTATATGGAATATTAAGGTGTCATGCATGAGATGAGACTCGTCGTCTTGTGCCCACGTCAAGATTCGGCTCATGCGGCGCGAGTGTGAAAAACCGGTCATTGGTGTTTCCCGCGCGTGACTTAACTCATTGGGTGACCTCTAATACTCATTTGAATTTCATGAATCCAGTATATTTATTATGGGCCATGTTTCCGGGATCACATATCGCGGGATTGTGTCGTGCGCCTTTCGATATTATTTTTACGGGCTTTCACACTGGTGATGTATCTAACAGCGTATAGATTTGGGTCTTCCCTTGGGGAGAGGTTACCCATCCTTTACATGTTTGCATGGTTATAATTGTATTGGCTTTATGGCCAGTGGAATTGGGAGGCAACGCGTGATACAAAAAATCCCAGCAAAAACCGTCGGGGACCTAGTAGCATGAAGCCGGTTACACAACAAAGAGAAGGGGTGTGAGTTACCTTGTGTGATTCAAAAGCAAGTGATTGAGCGGCCCCCAGGCAAAACGAACCAAGTCCTAGGTTTGCCTCCCAACGGTATCCAAAGAAGTGAAAGTGAAGGCTTCAGGCAAGGTCCATAGCGGGTCCAGGTGCCCCTTGAGTCCGGAAGGAAGCTGGCACGGACTCTCGATCTACAGAACATTTTCTTTGGGTGAGAGAACACGCAGCCTCTTTCTCATGAACTCTCTTTCTCTAAAGGAGCATCAATCACTTAGGGTTCCGTAACATTGTTATCGGAAAACCTATCTTTAAAAAAGACTAAAATGCCCCTCGCTCTTAGTGATGATAGAGTTTACCTTGTCCCATCCGTTATGCGGGAAGATCCCTTGCGACCCAAGCTAGGAGTGCGGCTTCGAGCCTATTATCTCTCTAAGTGAGGGCATTTGATCCCAGGATTCCACAAATCCCGTAACATGTCATGAGAATTAACTCCATCATATTTGGATCACATCCGTCAGTTTTATATATTTACTTTTCTAAGTGTGTGACCCGTGGGATTCGGAATTATGTTGTAGCAGTTCGACTATTGTGAATTAAAGCAACTTCGAAGCGGTATCTAGCAACACATCATGACTGATTAATGGGGTGAGTTAGTGGTGCATTGCATACCCTTCCTATGAACCAAATAACGTGCAGGTCGTCTTTTCATAAGCCCATACCTACTTGGTTCATAGCATGGACAGTGTGTAGCTCCCACTTAGATTGGAATTTATGCCACACCCCTAATAGTGATATCTATCTTGTCCCCAGATTCATCACTCAACCATTATGCAGTTGAAGACACTCCTCAAAGACATTTTTCACTGCAGTCGGAGATTCTGAGTAATGATTCTGACAAGAGGCCTTAGGTATACTCTCACTATTTGGGAGTGGCGAATCCCTTTGTTGGCTACTCAGTTATCTTGGAACACCTTAAAGCTATGCCCGATCCTCATCGATGAGCGACCCTGAGGGAACTTTGTGTGGATTGAGGTTAAAATCTGGATCGACATCCAGGAATATCCTTGAGCACCTCGAGTCACAGGATGCTTGCACCATTCTTTATGATGAGACAATCATCTACATTTAAATAGATGATCCATCTTGATTAAATACTCATTATAGGTCTCGGAATGTGCTTAGCTATGCTAGCAAGCATCCACACTTCAACTGATCAACTCTTGATCACGATTTATAAGATCTCGCTGCTTGATCGATAGGAGTATGACATGCTAATTAATGGGATCGGTAATGTGATCTTGTTGATCCTATGACTAGGGATAATTTAGACATTAACATAATTGCACATGATAGGAATCTTATTATCATGATCCCATCATGATTTCCTTCATGTTATGTTATGTATCATGGACTTCATTAATTCGATTAAAGATCTAAATCAATTCAATGTATGAATACCAAATTAACGAAGAAGCCTTACATATTAAATAGTATGTTGCATGTACAATAAGTGCTAATGGCGATTGCCTTTAGAGCACTTCTCTAACAATTTATACAACTGTGAGTACCGATTTTAGAGCGTTGTCCATTTCAAGCTCACCATACACTCACGAGAATGGTGAACAAGCGATTACCATGTACCCACGGGCTTGACCGCGATGTGACCATTAGAAACGAGGCCTTACGTGGTTTGGCCATTATGAAAATTTGTCAAGTAGTCAATGTCAGCTCCAACTGGATTTGAATCCTCACAGCGCAAGGCGGGCCTTGTGTTTTGTCGATAGTGCCATCTTAGTTTAATTTGGTCTTGAATTCTTACTCGGAGGAAGGGTGTTGAGCTCCCAGTCGATTAACTCAGAGCCTAAAGCTCTTGTTGCATGGCCAAGCGCCATTCAGGGAGTAGAGGAAAGCAGGAGAAGGAGGCGGGGATCGCTGTAGAGAAGAGATATGGCCAGAAGGAAATAGAGTTAAATGGGGACATGTGGGAAGGAATGGGGAAAGGTCGGTGGTGTATGGGGAAAGGCAGACACGAGAGACGGGAGCATTGGAGAGGGCAAAGAAACGGAACAATTGGTGATGAAGTCGCGGAGCCAAGCAGGAGGTCGTCGTAGTAGTCGAGGGTTGGGAAGTGGGGAGGAAGGAGGAGAAGGGGGGTAAAGATGCTGGGCGTAGAGGGGGTGAGTGGTTGGTGCATGGGGAGGAATGGAAATTGAATTAGTGGAGAGGTGGGGTCGAGAGGGAAGAGCGGTTGGAGTGCATAGGGCGAGGAATTGATACATGGAGAAGGTGGGATCGAGGGGAAGAAAGTGGATGGGTGTTAGAAGAGATGTACGAGAGTGGGAGAGGTAGTTGAGATGAGGAATTAGAGGAGTGGGACCTGGTAAGGAATGTGGTCTCATGAAACACCACGTCTTAACAAATTTATTCTTACCGTGCTTTGAAAGTCGAGAAAGATCTGATGAGAGGCACGGGGGTCAAATTTGTTCTTGTGAGGGTGAAGATTGGTGGCATAACAAATGCAACCAAAAATCCTAAGATTAGAATAATCTGAAGGATGCTCATAAAGACGTTTGTAGGGTGTTTTCCATGCTAGAATAGAAGATGGAAGTCGATTGATGAATCATGAGAATGTGTCCCAAAAAATTTTAGTAAAGAAGATTGAAATAGGAGGGCTCATTTAATTGTAAGAGAGTTTTGTGCTTAAGTTCTACAACCCCATTTGTTGAGGGTGTAGACCTGACTCCTTTGGTGAGTAATACCATAGGCTACGATCGAGAAGCTGGAGACAGGTTTTGTAAACTCGATTCCATTATCTGACCGAAGAGTCCAAATATTTTTATGAAATTGAGTGGCTACCATTTTAATGAAGCGGGAAATAATGGGAAATGCCTGAGATTTATGGGAAATAAGGTGAGACCAGGTAGCTCGACTATAGTTATCCTGATAGTAACCATGAATTTTGCATTCTTGAGAGGCAAGCATGAGTGTAAGGACCCCGAATCCACATGTGGGTTCAAAGGTGAAGTAGTACGAATGGAGCTAAGGGAAAAAATGTGATGCAGGTCTCTCTTTCTTTGGAGCAAATCTCACGGGAATGCAAAGAAAAGCAGAGGACATGTTGAGAGGAAGAGGAATGTGTTTTGAGGTTGAGATTGATACATGCCACGCTTGTGCCAAAGTAACATCTTCATTTGAGTACCGTATTTATTGAATGAAGCCAAACATTACAAAAGAAGGGCATCATGCACATCGAATTAGCGAGAGAAGAAAAAGAGTTATGAGAAAGCTAGTATAGTGCAAGACATAAAGTGCTACCATAGCCTTGTCCACAGGCCAATGTCCCTTTAGTCTCTGAGGTTCTGCAAGTAACAAATGGATGAGGAGAAGGTGAAACTCGCATTAGCCGTCTTGGAAGATGATCCTGAATAGCACATTGAATTTAAAAGTGGTAGTATAAAACATGGTGAAGAAAGGGTTGTCGGAAGAACCTTTTCCGCTTGGTGAACCAAGTGGGTTCCTTATCGAGTAGAAAAAGCGGGGTGGGTCCATTGTAACATCGATTATCGAAAACTTCTTCCCGACATGAGTGTTGTGTGTAAATTGCAGCTGTAGATAGGGGTTGGTGTTATACCTGTAAAGTAGGCTTTATGCGGTGTGTGCTTGGCCCTTGTTTCATACTTGATTCATGTACTTTGTGATTTCCCTTTGAATGATGGTCGTTGTGTCCATGTTATTGTGACTATCATCAACTGCATTATCTGCTTGGCTGGTCTCTTGGTCATTAACACAATTAAGTGGCGTGTGCAAAGATGTACCAATTGAGTTCGCTCTAGCAATAGTATTCTTCATTTTTTTTTTTTTTGTTTTTGAGTTTTGCACCAATCTGGGTATCCATGTATTTTGAAGCAAGTTGCCATGGTATGGCCTCTCATTCCGCAATGCTCACAGTGTAAGTGTTCCTTAATTTGAATGAAGTTCTCAAGTGTTCTGGAGACTCCTCTTTTGCCTAAATATCCTCTAAAATTATGATGCATCTGTGAGGCTTCATTTGCAAACCTAAGTGGAGTTGAATTCTTGCTGCCGTAGTCCGGGTGAAGGTAAAATGCAGACTTAGTGAATAATACTGCCATCTCAAGATTTTTTGCATTTGTGACTTGATTCATCCTTTGTTTTTCAACCTTCAATATCATTGAGTAAGCCTTGTTTACTGAAGGCAATGGATCTATTAGAAGTATTTGATCCTTTGAATGATCAAACACTTCATTTAATCCCATCAAAAACTACACCACTCTATGAGTTTCATGCAAACAAGACATAGTTGTTGCCGCTCCTCAAACACAGTTCGGTATTGATTCCAAGCAACTCAGTTCAACCCAAAAACGTTTAAGTTTCGAGTAATATTGAGTCACCAACATATTACCTTACAATATTGTTGATTTCTCTCTATGTATTTGATAGATCATATGTCCATTCTTTGTCATCGAATCGGCTTCAATTTCCGGCCACAAATCACGGAGATGAATTTGCAAAAGATGAATGATTAAAAATATCCTTTGATATAGAGTTTACTAGCCCGAAAAACACCATCTGATCTGCCTTTTTCCAACCAATGTATTTGCAGATCTAGTCTTGGAGGTGTTTGTGTGCCTTCGATAAAACTGAGCTTAGTTTTGGCTCCCAAAGGAATTTTAATTGATCTACTCCATGATAGAAAATTTACTCCAGTCAATGGCTCAGAAACTAAATTCATGCACCAGATGATTTGAAATTTGTGCAGATTCAGCCTCATCCTTTGAAATTTCGAAGAGTTTTTCTTTGATTTGTTGTTCTCCATCTTCAGCGTTTCTCTCTGCAAGTTTGCGGGGCATAGGCTCGTTCTAGACTCTTCTGGCATCCGGCTCCCATTCCTTTTCATTTGAGCTTATGCCTTTGTCATTTGTTGGTTTCTCGAGAGAAAAATCACACATAACTTCACAAGCTCACGATACCATGATAAGAAAATGGCCCCGAAAATTTATTGTTGCAAGCGTACAGTACCAAATAGACGGTGAACTACAATAGTACTTATATATGAAGATGGGATGCAGCTCCGTGTTTCGGGAAGAAACTAGATTGGGTATCAATTGAGAAGGTGAGACTTTCATGTGTATCTTTGCCATGGCCACGTGAAACAATTTGTGTTGTATGCTCATCAGAGGCTCCGATCAAGCACTGGAGTCCAATCTCACAGTCGACTCACAACTCACAACTGATCTAAGACTTGGGAGCATGAGAAATTCCTATTCAATATCCCTTTATTAGACCTTATGTCAGATCACTTATTAGATTAACTTTGTCTATTTTTCCCCTTCTTCAATCTTCATTCTCAATTGAAATTCATGTTAAGATTCACGGGTTGGCTCCTCTTTTCAAAGGAATCTTTGACTCATTGTAAAAAAATTTTATGTTTCGTTGTGGCTTTGTCCATCAGTTCACGAGGTTTTTTAGCTTTTTAGAAGAGATATGCAGTTCATTAGAATAAACTTTGATTTTTGATTATTTTCTTTTATAAAATTTTGCTTTTGATTAGTTTCTAATTGAGATTCTCACATAGGAAGTCATATTTTTAACGTGTAAATTTGAGTCAACCAAGCTCTCATGATTCATCTATATCTTGTTTTACCCATTCTACATTAATCTTGTATCTGGTATCCCACTTGGTGTGGTAAGCCACGAGACAAATATGACTTGGCCGAGTCATGTGGGAATCGGCTGATTTGGCGCGGTGAGCCACTAGACGGATATGACTCGGCCGAGTTGTATAGCCACGGCGGGAATAGCCCGATAAACAAGAAGCGTCCCAGGCTAGTTGATTAAAAGCGAGAAGGCCCAGCCAAAGAAAGAATGAAATTTTTTGGAAACGAGAGGCTTGTTAGAAACTCATTTCATCTTTCAAAGGGTAGAATCGATGCCATCATTAAATTCTCAGAAAAAAGAGCTAATCAGAAACAGAAATAATTACAATGCATCACAATTTTCCATAGAGATGGTATTTGTATATAGCCTGGATCTTTAGAAAGGTAGATTAGTCTCAGATTAGGAAATTTAAAAAGACGTTTACTGATATAATTCTTGAATTAGCGGTAAAGGATATCACCGCCGCCGCCCAAATGGGTGCCCACAAGAACTCATTGAAGCTCTTAGGATGCTGTTTGGAAACTAACCTGCCGACTCCAGTTTATGAGTTTCCAATCAACGGAGTCCTCTCTCGCAGAATTCGACCTTCCAAACACGACCCAGAAAGTGATCAAAATATAACATGGAAGAATAGGTTGAGCATAGCCAAGGAGATTGCTCATGTAGTTTCATATCTTCATTTTGATTAAAAAATATTTTTAATTAAAAGGGAATGAGGAAAAGAGGCGAGATGTTAAACTGTGGCCAAGCGCGTTTTTAAATGTTTAGGTTAGAGTCACAAATCATGTTTTGATTAAATTTATGTTGACCATTATACTTTCGTTTAATAAACAGATCATATTCGTATCAATTTATATAATATAAAATTATTTCGAATTGGCATACTAATTATTATATATAAATTAATATTGTCCAAGTGCTGTTTAATATATTATTTTAGTTAAATATTAATGGGTTAATTATAATTTATATTAATTTAAATTATCAAATTAATAAATGGGTTATAAATGTCGTATCGTGTTACTCAATGACTGATTAGGTCATGCTTGAATTTGATAATTTTGATAGAATTATCATACGTGTCAAGTTCGGGTTAGTGAATATAGTAAATGATTGATTAGGTCGTGTTTTAATTTGATAATTTTGATAGAATTATCTTACATGTTGTGTTCAAATTAGTGAATATAATAAAATACATATGTATTGACATGATCGGAATACTACACGCAAGCACGAATTGCCACCCCTATAATACATAGAGAGAGATATAGGGGGCAATTTTAATTAAAGAGGTAAGAGGGGACGGAGGAGAGAGAGAGGTGTGGGTAGGATGGGGTCAAAGGAAAGAGAGAATGAGTTTGGGTCAAAATGAATCTTCTTTTAAGCAATGGGAGAAGGCTGACGTGCGAGGCGGTTCGTGGTGTGCCTTCGTAACTTTGTAGCACAAAATATACATACGTAGCTATAGCTACAAATATTTGTTTTCTTGAATAATTCGATCTTTAATTCTTCTGGCTTTGCTCTAAATATGCCTCTGATTAAATTAGGTCTATTTTGTGTTTCTTGATTAGAGTACAATTCTGCTTTGATTTCAAGCCAATTAAGATTGCATGTTATTGTCAAGAAAATATATGGATTTCCAAATCGTTGAACCAATATCATTGCATCCATGTATCTTTTACACATCTCTAGGTCCACCAATAGCAGTTAGAAAAGCGATTTGTCGTCTAACTTTGTGCCTTGTCTCACCAACATGAACACTATCCAACAATTCAGCCAGTATAATTTACTTTGGATTTCATGTTGTTTGTTACGAAAAAAAATCTAATTTTGATGTTTCAAATTTGATATACATATCTACTATGTATTGTTGTAAAAGGTGATCCATATGAAGTAATATCGATCTATCATGTTCTCTAATTTGTAGCTTATAACAATAATACTCCCAACAAGAAACCTCATTTATTTTCCTTTTATTTTGTAAGACATTGTAAAAAAATAATGAAATAAATATAATGCAAAAGTAAGACAATTATGATTCATAAGGGAAAAGCAAATGATAAAAGAGATTGCATGTGTGCATACCTTTGCTTTCTTTGTCAAATGAATTTATGTCGAAATTGCTATAGAGTTGATTACAACATTTACTTAAATCACAACGATTTGTTCATTCTTTGAATCCTTGGCCTTGACCACTATCTCCATGGGGTAACAATAGAGGGATATTGCAACGGATCATATCAACCATAATAATATTGAATCTTTATAGTTTGGCAGAATGGGTATAAACAAACCTACCACTTTATCTTATTTGATAAGAATTGTTTTCAAGTTCATTGTTTTCAATCATATCACAGCAACCTTTGATGTCGAAGGAATGTGTAAAAATCTTTGATATAAATCTACATTTAATCTTATTTGAATTTTGTAATTTTCTAAATTAGATATATTTAGTAGACCCCCCAAAAAAAGTTACTTATATGTATTAACTTTCAATATAAGTATTTTTGTATAATAGATGAATTCATTTTATTTGATAAATGCAATCGGTTTTCAATTTCATGCTCAGGATCATAAAAATAAAGTTACAAATATGATGGGTGATCTTCTAATGGTAATAATTCATTAAGAAAATGATATACTTGACCTTGTACTCGAAATGTAGACATACTTTTATTTCTCTTCTATAGATTTTTATCATATTTAACTTCGAAAAATGTGAAAGCGAAATTGTTGTTGTAGGTTCTAATATATTTTCGAAATTCAATAGCTTCCGTAGATTTTGATGTATAATAATATGCATCCATCATAACAACAAAATCTTTTTGTTTCATGTTTAAATCTTTTTGCATGACAATATTTGCAAGAATGAATTGTTTCTAATATGTTGGGTTCAGAAGCTATGTTTTCTAGAACACATTTTCTTTTCCTATTTTTTGGACAATTATGTGCAATATTTTGTAATTCACGTGACTTAAATTTAAGTTAAGCTAAATTGTTGAAAAATATTTATACATAACATGACAATCATTTTAGTAAGGTGAATGAAAAGAAACTCACGATTTCAAAAGAAGTATTATACACCCGATTCCAGTCGACTGATTGGCGGATTCGAACCAGGATCGAGGCGCGAGACTATCTTGAGACTCTTTACCTTTTTTTTTTTTTATAGAATCAAATATAGGATCTAGCATATACAAGAACTGATCAGGGTGGTGTCCAGCCAAAATCTATACACATATCTTGAGTCTCATTTACATATACAAAAGCGGCCTTATACATTTAGAAATCAAATCACGGGACATCTTGTGATGAACCTGCTTAGTGTGTTGGCGGGAATTGTATCGGAAGATCAGTCTTCTCCTGTACCTACGGATTAAAACCCGTGTTAAGGCTTTGCAGCTTAGTGGGAAACATATGACTTATACGAAACATGCTTATCTTTGAATCATATGTCATATAACAATAACGGATCTACGAATCTTGAGAATTCATATAATGAACTTATACAATTACTTATGCTTATAACGGACTTATGCTTGTCGGGATCTCCCATCGGAGTTATAGAGCTTATTACGTCGTACTACGAGTTTATCTTGGTGCTTATTATCTTATACTTGTTCGCTCGTGAGAATTCTGAGCTTATGCTTATACGAATACTTATACACGTCTTGGGTACTTATATCATCTCAAATCTCCCATGGAGTTCTGAGAGACTTATGTTTATACGAGAGGGTACCCTTAGGTGCTAGAGGCTTATACTTATACCATAGGGCTTATAGCATACTATGGAGTTACACTTGTGGGGAGGTGCCGTAGGCCCACTACGGGAGATATTGCTTGAGCCGTATCAGTGTTGGACTTGTCATATACGGAGTACCGTAAGTGCTAGAAACTTATCTTGGTGTATTGGCTTGTGCTTGTGCCTACGAAGCATATCCTAGTCTTCTGAGACTTATACTTGATCTCTTGAACTATTCTTGTATTTCGGATCTTATACTTGTATTCTTTGAACTTATACATGTATTTCGGATCCTTATACTTGTCGACAAAGCATATATTTGTCTTACGGATATACTTGTGTTATAGAGTTCTTGTATTATTTGGGGATCTCTTATTCTTGTGCGAAGGTACCCGTTGAGTACGATAAATTCGGAAAATGTCGAATCATATCACCTCTCTAGTCGGATCGAGACTTATGCGAGATATGGACATTAGTCGTAGTAAGTCTGGATCTACGCGGATACATATCTTTGGATTCCTCTGATTAGACATATCAAAAAAACAAATAGTTTATCGGTTTATATCATAATCATATTCGAGTTACACTTGTTAAGGAGGTACGTAGGTCTTACAAAACCTATCCTTATCTGAGTACGTGGGTGCTTCTGAGAGCTTATTCTTATTTTGCAGATATGGAGTGCCGGGTGGTTTTCTGGGAACTTATGTATTTTCTTGAATGCGAGTGCCGAGTGGGTCTTGCATAACTTAGCTTGTTTGCAGATGCGAGGAGTGCCGGGTGGTGCCTACATGGCTTGTGCTTGTTTTCTTGGATCACGGAGTGCCGTGGGTCTTTGGGTTTTGCTTGTCTGAGGGTGCTGTGGGTGCCCTACGGCGGTTCGTGATGCGAGTGCTGAGTGGGTTGCTCTTACTGAGCCTGTCCTTGTCTGAGGGTGCCGGTGGGTGCACAGAACACCTCTGCTATCTTCACAAATCTGGAAATACAATGGGTCTTCACGGGGACTTATATACGCATATATTGCGGGTGGAAGTACTCGTAGGTACTCTGAGGGTCATTATCTGAGTAAGTAGGTACTTCTTACGAATCTGAGGAGGAATGCCCGAATGGAATGCATTCGAGATCTTTACCATATTCATTTCTTTACTCTTATTCTTTATTCGAGTCTTATCATATAAGCGTTTGAGCCTACAGGACGATCATAAGAAATGAGTAGGGCTGCGACACAATAAGTGCGCAGGTATAATACAATACTTGAGGTGTCGTAGCCTGGCAGAGTGCGAAGCAGAATAGGATGTCGTAACACTAATTAGAGATCTTAGAAATCTTGATCAAAGATAATCATTAGCACTAATCGAAGTCTCAAGTCTTGGCTTGAGTGTCGTAACCTTGTCGGAGATGCCGAATATTGGCGAAGTGTCGTAGCACTAATCGGGACGTCGCTCATTCGTTTTGGTCGCAGGTAGTTATCTTGTCGTATGTAACCGGAACTACATAACCTATCTTTATCACGTTACGTGTTCATGACATATTACTTTCATGTTCATTCGTATTTGATTCGTTTAATATTGCATGCTCGTAATGTGTTTAAATGACAGCGGTATATATTACATTTCATATACTTGTCGCGATTATGATGCATGTATTCACGCATCGTTCAAGTATTCTTGTCACTCTGTGAATCATTTTACTTAGAAATTGGAATCATTAAGTTAGGTGTGAAACTAAAGTTATGGCATTTTCCATGTCGAACTAGTCAATTTACCGATTTTACACTAGAGACAGTTTGAAACACTAATTTTTTCAGGGTCTCAACTCCATACCTTGTAAGACCCGAGAAATTCCAATTTCTGGAAAAAAAGGCAAAATCGTAATTTCGGTTACAAAATTGTAATTTTGGTTAAAAATCCGGAATTTATTCTCTAGATCTCGGATGGCGAGCAGTTTCCACCGTTAGATAGTCTCCACGAGGAATCTAGCTAACCGTCGGAATTTTGTCGAATCAGGAGCGATCGAGAGTTGGCACGTTTTTGAACACCGCGGTTTGGGTGCCCAGTAGAGCGATTCGATGCGCGAAAGTCACGCTATGGCCAGCGTCTTCGTGTCTTGTGGCGTGAGTAGAGAAATGAATTAAAATGGACCCAGTAGGATGAGTGCAGAGATGAAAGTGGGAAAAAAAAAAAAAAAGGGACGTAATGGTCATTTGGAGTTTGATTTAAATGATAATAAGGCCAAAACACTAAATAGTGTTTGTCTTCTCAGTAGAAAAATGACAGGGTGAAGAAAAGAAGTGTGGGTTCAAAATACGGTTTTAGAGAGAGAGTATCGGACTTCTCTCTAAGTTTCGGCAAATCCAGGCCGTCGGCGGTCTTAAGGGACAGAAGGAAGGCTCTTCTGCAGAGAGGGAACTTCGCGTGGAGTGCCGGTTGGGGAGTTTTGACAAACTCAAAGGGTAGGGGTTCTCCACTACTTGGGTTTCTGTTTTTGTTTAAAATTTATGTTGATGTTTAGGTTGGTTGAGGCCTTGAGCGGCCATTTGATCTATCCAAAGAGCTTGGGACGAGGAAGTGATGTGAAATTATGGCACCATTTTGGGCAGCCAGTAGATAGGTATGGACTGTTTGGGAGCAATGTTTGATGAATTGTGCAATAATTCATGTGTTGATGTGTGTGAGGTCGAGAAATGGCCATGAAATTCGAGTTCACTAAGTGAACCGATTATTGGTGATTTGTCGGGAATAGTAACTGAGGGTTTCACTATTCCCGAGAATAGTGTTCACAAAATAAATTTTGTGAATTAATGTGTTTGGTCGAGTGATTCAATTCGAATTGCTCGTGTTTGATCATTAGCTAAAATGTGAGCTAATTTTGATGTGATGAAATGCATGTAAATTACATAACATGATTGTGTGATTGAATTTTATGTGTGAATATAGCCATGTTTATATATTTACATGTGACATAGGCTTTGTAATGGAATTGGCGTCGTCGTTGCTTATGGGAGCACCCCAAGGCGATAGGAGTGAGTGCGTAGGCGAGTCTAGAAAATGGTTTGGAGGTTGTCTAAAAATAATAATTATCGGAGGTGAGTCCGCGCTAAAAATATCCAATCGTCGGAGGCGGCCCGATTGATATACATCGGAGGTAGTCATAAATGGCCATCAATCGTCGGAGGCGGTCAAGTTGATATATACGCCCGGAGGGTTGTCCACAAACAAAATAAACATAATAATTCTCATCACGAGGCTTAGGCGAGTGTGAGGGGGTCGATGAGGACTTCGGGTGCAGATGATGGTTATACGTTGAGTAGGATGTACCGTTCTTGAATGTGTGTTTATTTAGACATTGCATTGCGCTTAGGTGGAGTAGCCAGCAGGGTGATTACTCACGAGCATTAGCTCACCTTGTCAAGGGATATTATTTCACAGTGCGGGGGGGCGTGCGAGGCTGACTCGATCCTAGAGGCGGGTTTAGAAAGTTGGATTGTGAACTTTGGGTTATGATGTATTACATGTATTAGAATTGTTTTAATTTTTAATATATGTTGTATAAATTAAATTTGAACTATTGAACTATGGTTTGGATAGTTGGATATATATCACATTGTTATGAGTATTGTTTATGAGCTAGTGGCGTTTAATCTGTTGTTATATTTGACTGTTTAGGACAGGTTTTATACGGGTTTGTATTTGGTGAGCTTCACAGTACAAGGAGACTGCAGATTTTCTGAAGTGAGGCGTCGGGTAACCCAGACATCCACTTATATTCAGCCGGGTTGGCGACAGTCACTTGGACCCCAATTTTGGGGTGTCACACTTTTGACTCTTGGTTCTTTGTATTCATTTTGAATTTAAGGTGCTAAAGGTTCTTCTCCAACTGGAATCACCCTAAATGAGACGAAACTCGAGTTATGTCCTAAACAACCAGGACTATTCTATGATGCAAAAGCTGAGAAGCATAAATTTTCAGCTTTGCCAGCGTGGCCCCTCTTTGAGTGAATTTTTAGACGTAGAGTCGAAATTAGAATTACCTATTTGGGATGTTTGGTTTTCCTTGAAGTCTAGTTTAACTAGAAACTTGAATCGCTCAAATGGGATAGAAATGAAGCGAGTTATGGACCAATCGAACCTTTGGTCAAAAGAAAAACAAAGCACTTCACGGTACTGTCTGGGTGCCGCTGTTCGGTACCGGTACGACCCCTCGAAATTTACACCGGAATGTCTTTTCTTCCATTTTCCATATGTTGATCACCACAGTGGCTCAATACTCCAGCATACACATCAAAACCACTCCAAATTCATCTTGTAATCTCTATTTTACTCAAATCATCTTCCAATCTTATCTTCTTAGCCTTTCATGAATTACTCCCAGAAAGCACTCTAAAGTAGATTCATAACCATACATGGTCCAAACATAAAGATTAGTTAGGGTTTGTTCTAAACCTAACTCGATTCTGCATGATGTATAGATCCCGACTTGGAAGGGAGGATTTCATACTTTCGTCTCTTTGTACCATTTAGGGTTTACCAACCCTACTTTGAAATCTTTGGTTAGGATGAAATCACAAACAAACCATGAGTTTGGGGACAAGCTACTAACCATCGATAGCATTGAAATTCATACTAAGCATTGAATTCACACTTAAAGTTAGATTAAGTACCAAAATCATAGAAATCAAATGCCTTAATTTAGACCTTCTTCTTATTGTAACCTTAACCTTCTTCACTCTTATCTTCATCTTATTTACCTCTCATTTCTCGTTTTGGTCTCTCAAAATGAGAGACCATTTGCTCTTATCCAGATTTTTGACTTAAGGCCATGTTTGGAAAGCCATTTTTGGCTTATTTTCCCATTTTTTCTATTTAGCCCTTCCATTCTCTTCTATTTGCATCTCATTTTCAAGCATTTCATACATTAACACTGATCTTTTCAAGCTTGTAGTGTTTAGGTCATCGAGTAAATTACCTATTTACCCTTTTTCTCGTATAATTTTCGGGTTTACCATTTTATTTCGAAAATTCATATTCTCACCTAAAATACCCTAAACATGTTGAAAGCTTGACTAGGGTATATTCGGGCGTTACAAATAAATTGTTGTCTTTCCTTTTCATTTTGCTTATTAAATCCCTAGCAATTGCATAAGCCAAATTCTCTATAGATAATGAGATTGTTGGACTCACAGATTGGAGATATTGTTATATACACATAAGTTGAAATGTAAAGATAATCTAAGAATGAGTACCTTATTGTTATGTTATTTCGTTAATCACAATGGTTTATCTGCATTTGGGATTTCTTAAGGATTGAATATAAGTAAAAGATAATACAAACTTATAATCAATTTATACCAATAGTGTCCTACATTTAATTTATAAAGGTGTGACAACTTTCTTGCTATCATTCATTTTCTCTATCGATAGTCATTTTCTCTATTTACTAATGTTTTAAAAATCGGATCGGTGATTGAATCGGAAAAGTTACTGATTCACGGTTCATTGGTCGAACCGGTAGTCGAATCGCGGTTGAACCGGTGACGTAATAAATATATTATTTATATTTTAAAATATATAATTAATAATATTTAAGATATTATTTATTATTTTTTTATATAAATAAAGTATTTTAAAATTTATTTTATAATATGTATAATGTTTAAAATATGAAAACATATTAAAAATGGAATAAACTTATTTTATATAAATATATAATTTTGTTAATATACAAAAATAATCATGATAGCGTAGTGATAAAGTGGTTCGTTGTAACCCGTTCACCGTATTCGAATCCATGTAAACTCACGATTATTTAATTGAATTTTTAGGCTTTTAGTGCAAGTAAAATGGCGTGTTTCGATGTAAAGCGCTAAAAAGCGATATCATTTAACTTTTTTTAAAAATATGGGAGCTAGGGTGGTTCACCGATTCGGCCGTCGATTCGATCAACGATTTTGCATTGAATTAGATGGAGTTTGTATTGCGTCGGCCGGTCCGTCGATCGAAGCAGACGGCCGTCTGATTTTAAAACATTGCAATTTACAACACCCACTGTCTCTAGAGCACTCCCATTTAATCAAAATACCTTTTCTCATCTCATGTAATTTAATTACTCTGTTATTACTGCAATCAAGTAGATCATCTTCATCATCGTGCTCCTGCACATCAAAAAAGATCTTCCTCTTGAGACTTTTTTTCAAATCTTTTCTGTCCATGTTCTTCCTTGCTTTATTGTTTTTATCAATCCAGTGCATCGATCTCGGTGTATTAACTTTAGTATTCTGATCGTCGTAAAATAAGATAATTAAAATTTTAAAAACTATAAAAAAAATTTTATAAATTATTAAAAAATAAGTAGTTTCAAAAAATTAATAAAATAATTTTTTTATATTTAATTATGGTTTAAATATTTGTAAAAGAATTCTCATAATAATTATGATATTCCAAAAGCACAAATTATTTTATTTAAAATATATAATATTTCTTTTCATATGTTCATAAGATTATTACAATAGATTTACAATTTTTTATTTATCATTTTAACCTAAAAATAAAAATTCATTTTATTACATATTTACTTAATTTAATATTTTAATTTTTTTTTTAAAAATCATTATCTTATTTAAATATAAATGTCGTTTTTACATTTAACTAAACAATTTTTAGAAATAAATATATTTATTTAAAAACACCTATACAACACGAGTTAAATTTTTATCTATTTAAATCTAATACTTACTTTTTAAATCCTAATTTATATTAAAAATTTATATATTTGGTATTTATAAAATAAAATAAAAATAAAAATAAAAATAAAACGCACTTGTTCTTCCTCCCACTTTCCCTTCCGTCTCTCTTTCTTTGTAGGATGAAATGCAGCTGCACTAAACAACCCTCTTTGCCACGCTCGATCTCCTTTTCCTTCTTCTCCTTCACTTCCCTTCTCGCCTTCCCTCCAAAGAACTCCTCACCTGAATGTGTACATTGAAAGGGCCTAAATCTAAAACCTGCTCTTTTCTCTAAGGAGTAATTCCAGCTTCGCTCATAATGAGTTTATTTTTTTTCTTTCTATGAATTTTTAACATGTGATATATATATATATATATATATATATATATATATATATATATATATATATATATATATATATTTTTTTTTTTGCATATTTGGTCGTGATAGGAAATAATGGATCGAGAGATTCCACGGAGATTCCTAATTTTTTACCGACTTGGCTGAGTTAACCTGAACTCGGCTGATCTATCCAAGATTCTTTACTTTAAATCATTTTGAAAGTTTTCTGGTTCTTCTGCTGTCCTAAATAATTTCTACTGGGGTAAGAGTAATCTAATGTTTTTTGTTCTTTTTGTTCATTTGCTACCATTTATCTTTTGTTCATTTTCAGTGTTTGGTACTATATTGTTTCTCTAACTTCTTTGGTATCATATGCGTACATCTCTTTGACTCCTTGGTTTCAGTTCACAAAGCAGAGAGCAAAAAAAAACTGGTGTTGCAGTATAGTATTTGTAGCGTGGGCAAATCACACAATATAGTATGATAGATTGAAGATGTTTGGAGAAAACTAACCTGTTTAAGCTTATAGAACACTTGGATCACCTAGTTAATTAGCTCAAAGCAGCTGAGAGAGTGGAAATGGGAAGGCTCAGCCTGTCAAAAATGGGTTTCTAGAATAGAGAGACAAAGTCAGTGGGGTTGTAACCCTCAACCACCACGTTAAGCACCACTGATGTCAGCCTTAAGTTATAAAGTATGTCATTGCCGAAATTCATGGCAAGAAATATGCTTACAAAATATTACAATTTCAAATAATAAATAAAAAAAAACGTTCAAACATAAAAGCATGAAATATTGCAACTTTAAATAATAAATAAATAAAGAAAATGTTCAAACAAAAAGGATGGTCGGCAAGCCTAGTACATGGTCTACACAAAGGGTATTCACGGGAGCATGTGGTATTCAGGGGATTAGACGGAACAATTACTTAGTAGAACTGGTTTGATAGCAATAGCACATTGCAGCGTCAGATGGTGGGACACGTGTTCTGTAGGTGGGACAGGTGTTCACTATGGAAGCAACCGCAGGATGAGTCATTGTGAATAAATAAAAAAGATAGGTTAGAGGCATAAAATGTTACAACAACTTAAATATAAAAAAAATAAAAAACCGTTCAAACAAAATGAGCGGTTCTCCCGAGGGAACTCGCTCTTTTAAATTATGAGATAAGATATCGAATGCAAAACTCTTTTCCAATAAATCTGGCTTTTTTCATGCCACATGGCACCTGGGAGGGATACTCAATTTTTTTTTTTTAATCTAAGTTACAAGATGTTATCAATTACCGTTTTACTATAAAAATAAATCGTAATTAATAATTATGATTTTAATAAAAAATAAAACTATAATTAATAATTATGATTTTAATACAAAAATTAAATCATATCTAACTGTGATTTCAAATACTACTTGGAACATATGTTTATAAAAAAAAGGATAAAATCAAATTTTTTTTTAAAAAAATAAGGCTATTTTGAGCCAACACTCTGGGGTTTAGTGGACAAAAAGGCTATTTTGAATATAAAATTTAAAATTAGCTTATTTACATATTTTCTTTATTCAAGACGCGTAAACTCCCGAACCTCTTTCCAGCTGCCTTCCTTACCTCTTGTCATTGTCATTCGTCATTTCATGTCCCTCATGAACCATTTATTAATCCGAAGAGTAGAAGAAAAAAAGGAGATCTTATCCTCCACGTCCCGAATAACTGATAAACAAATGAAAGAGATATGAGCTAGTTGATTATGGGCAAGAAAGAAGGAAACTTTTGCAGAACGGAGGCTTGTTATTAGAGAAACTCATTTCATCTTTCAAGGGTAAGTCCAATCCCATCCGTGAATTCTCGGAAAAAGATCTGATCAAGGTAACAAATAATTACAGTGCATCTACAATTTTCCATAGAGATAGTGACTGTATATGATACAAGGGATCTTTGGAAGGTAGGTTGATCTCCGTTAGGACATTTAAACGCTCACAATATAATTCTGAATTAGTTATGACCGCGGCCCAACTGTCCACAAGAACGCATCAAACCTTAGGATCAAGGTTCAAAGAATCGATCGAGTCCGATACGATTCAGTCAATTCATAAACAACTCGAGGCTAATCACGTCGATATCGACACTAGATACTTAGATCGAAGAGATCACTAAATCTTGCAGAAATCCGATAAACCAGGGTCGACTCGCGAGACGACTGATCGAACTCGGCGAAAATTCGCATAATCAAACTTTTTGTAGATTCCTTCAGTGTCTCCAAAATACGTGAAACTTTCATATAACCATGATGGAATTTCAAATAAAAACAATAAATAAAAAAATAAATAAGAGATTCAATTGAAAAGGTAAAAGAACCCTTGATCTGATATTTTGAAATAAAAATTTCAAGAAGAAACAAAAAATATGAGGAAAATAACAAAAGAAAAACCTAACTTACCTCAAGCTTGCGCCTTACCTCAAGATGGCAAATGAATCTGTTTGGGTTCTCCAAAGTCCAACTCCAAAAGGCCAAAGGCAGGTTTTCGAAGTTCGAGGCTTCGAGCGGGTGTGTCTCCTACTCTCCTTCCCCTTCTTCTCCCTTTTCTTCTTTCTCTTCTTCTCCTTCTTCTTTTTTTTCATTTTTTTGAGGGTTTCTCTTTTCTGCAATCCACTGTCAAAACTACATCGTTTGGTCTCTGTATGACAGAAAGCGAAATTGTTTGGTTTTTGCTCATTTAAATACAACTTTAAAACTATGTCGCTTTTAAACTCATGATAATCCATTTATCGCCGTTATGGATAAGCTGTCACTTACCCAAATGACATCAAGCTTGATAAGAGAACTTTATTCAAATAACGTCGTTTGACTTCCTCGCATCCAAAACGACGTCGCTTTTTGAGATATCTCGCAAATTTAAAAACTTTGATGTATTAAAATGACATCGTTTTGGCCCTAAAAAGGTCAAAACAATATCGTTTTGGTCCCAAAAATTGTATTTCGCAACTCCAAACCCTTCAACCCCCATTTTTCTTTGTTTCCAGCCGAAAAATACAACTTAACCCTCCCAGCCTCAATATCAACCACATATAAAATAAAAACCAGAAAAGCAATAACGCTAGCCAACAAATTGTTGTAAAAATTATCTAAAAATAGGAAACTCTTTAACCTTCTAAAATCGACCAAAAATTATGTGGCCGAACTCATAAATATCTTTTGATTGATGTATTTTATGACATTTTGTTAAAAAGATGTTATATTTGATATAAAATAATTTTTTTTGTTATCATTATCTGTGACGCCCGACCCGACACTCGAAGTGGGTGTCGAGCGAGGGTGTCACCCTTCGTGACTCGTAGACTTTACCTTAACCTTTCTTTCTCATAAATTGACACCCGATTCATATGTACAATTTCGTATCAACAAAAATTCTTTCTTTTACATTTACATTATACATACCTGCACTACAAGGTATTCATTATATTCTATACACATATACTAGAGTCTCACTTTTGTACTATTACAATTTCACTATTACAAAATCCATACATATAAAATCAGATTACGGAATATACAGAGCACTCTATCTCTAGATGGTCTCACATGACTGGATGTTCTGTCCTCTATTCTTGTCTTTTGCTCTTGCACCTACACGTATTAAAAACCCGTGCTGTTTTACGCTTTAGTGGGAAACATATGCATGGGATCTAATTAACAATATCACTGTCATGTCTTATACATATGCATTTCATACAACTATACATATTCATATAACTTTTATGACTTATCATCTTTACATGCTTATTGCATGTAAATCTCTTTCGATACATGTTCTATGTATTTGGCATATCTTTTATCTATACTTTTACTATTCTCGTTTCCTATACTTTTGATATTCCTATACTTCTATCTTTCCTTTTTTATGACTTATCTGCATTCCATTTACTATTACTTTATATCTTTTCTAGATCGTATATATCATGTCTTATTTCATGTAATGGCTACACGCCATGCTATACTTCTCTAATTTCATTTTCATACTTGCATCATCTTATACTTCTCTCATATTATATGCTTATATTGAATTTTCATATACCGTCATCCTGTACTATTCATATACTTCATATACATTTGTACGTTCTTATTCTATCATATATTTTATGCTTTCGTCTACTTTCTGTACTTTTCTTGTATTGGTTTTAAAGCCAATACTTTCATATCACATCTTTATTTTTCATATTACATGAATTTCTATCTCATCTTTCATATCTCCCGTAGGAGTATAAGACTTATACTTTTACTATCATTATCATATACTATCATATGTTTTCACATAAGCTTTCATGTGTTTTCATATACTATATTTTTCATATACCTTTCTCTTTTATCTACTTTCTATCCTTTTCGTGTACTATACTTTGTACTTTCCATATACTGTATTCATGTATTGTTCTTATATTATTTTCATATATCTATATTCATGTATTGTTCATTTCCTATATTTCCATATCTCGTATATTTTCACATAACCTATCTTATACTGGTCCCAGATTTCTTTATCTACGTGAATATCTAAATATACCTCTAGCCAGCTTAATAATGCTTATGGGAGAAGAAGAAATGATGGGGCTTTTCTCGGAATAAAATAATGCTAAAAAAAAATAGCAAAAACCTGAAATTTCACAAAAGACAAGGGTAAAGTATTATTTATCACTTATGACCCAAGGGTCATACTTTAAGAAGATTATATGCCAAAATGAAATAATGGGAAATTGAAGTGCAAATACTAAAGAGTGAGAACTTATGCAAATAAAAGGGAAATGAATTATAGCGATAGGGGAGACCAAAATATCTCATTTTTTGGTCTCCAAAGAGAGCTCATATTATCGAGAGAAAGGAAGAGGAGAGAAGAAGAAGAAGAAGAAGAAGAAGAAGAAGATGAAGATGAGGCCAAGAAAAGGTATGGAAGTCTAGTTTTATTTTTGTATGGAAAAGTATGGAAGTATAGGCTTTAGTATGGAATGTTTGGTATTTACTATCATCATTTACACTTAAGAGTAGGATCGATACATTGAACAAGCTACCTGGAAAACACCCAGCGTGATATATACCCACGTGGCCTGTTTTTAACCCCATGAAATTAACTCAAATCGTGTTTCATTTCAGCCTACGCCGATTCCTAGTAACCCACACCTCTGTTTGGTTGTTGAAAAATGAAAAGAAATTTTAAATGGAGTTGTATCCATATTGACATGGGGTATTTCATGATTTCGTAATATCTTTGAGTTCCTATACCAAAAGGAGCACTTCTATGGTTCTCAGTTTTCAGCCCAATTAGGTAGTTAACCAATACCTTGCTTGGTTGGATGGAATTGAGGATTTTGTTCCAAATACGCCGTTTGTCATTATACTTGCAAAGTGGTTTTGAAATGAACTTGAATTCATGGATTCTAAACTCTTACAATCAACTCGTGAATAGATTGAACTTTCCAAATAACCAAAAAGGCGACCTTGATTAGTGAGGATTGAAGATCTATGTGAAAATTACCATGTTTCATTTTTGATGAATTTGGGTATAAAAGAACCCTACTTGGTATATTGGTTGTGTTTTTGACTTAAGCTGATTGATTTGTAATCCTCAATCATGAATATTTCAGGATAAGGAAATATCTGGTTTTAGGGGAGATACTGTCAAAATTTCTCCAACTTCGAATGGTCATAATTTCTTCGACCGAACTCCGTTTTGGGTGTTCTTAGACTCTATGGAAAGCCCTTTGAGTCTACAATCCACCCATATATAGCTTTATAAATTTTGAACTCATATTCTATCCGAAAATGATGAAAAACAGTAGGCTCCCTGCTGGTTCGGCGACCGGATTTTCTGGTTGTATTCTTTCACTTCGACGATCATAAATTCTTCGTCTGAACTCCGCTTTGGGGCGTTCTTAGACCCATGGAGCTTCATCTTGAGTCCAGAATCCACCCATATATAGCCTTATAAATTCCTTGAACCTCATATTCTGTCCGAAAACGATGAAAAACAGTAGACCTCGCGCTGGTTCGAGCAACGGATTTTCTGGTTGTATCTCTTTCAAATCTGGACGATCATAAATTTTCAGTCCGACCTCGCTTTGGGTGTTCTAGACTCTATGGAAGCCCTTGAGTCTAGAATCCACCCATATATATATTTATAAATTTTGAACTCATATTCTGTCCGAAAACGATGAAAAACAGTAGGCCCTTTGATGTTTGAGCACCGATTTTCTGGTTGTATCCCTTCAATTTCGGACGATTATAAATTCTTCAACCGAACTCCGTTTGGGGCGTTTAATTTCATGGAAAGCCCTTTGAGTCTAGAATCCACCCATATATAGCTTAATGCAACTTAAACTCAGATTATATCCGAAAATGACTAAAAACAGTGACTGCTGCTGCTGCTGCTGCAGCAGGTGCTGCAAGTTGCTGATTTTCTTCACGGTTTGCAACTTGCATAACCTTCAAGTAGGACTCGCGTTTCGACTCACAGTTCTCGAGCCTGTAATCCATCCATATACCGATACAATATTGATCTTATAATACACCTGAAAATGACAAAGACAGTAGCTGCTGCTGCTACTGCAAAGCCGCAAATTGCCGATTTTCTTCACGGCTTCAAAATTCAGATAACTCATTCATAGACTCCGCATGTGATTCTGGATTCGATGGAAAGATCATCGAAGCCCAGAATCTAACCATATGCTATTTAATGGCATTTTGTGCTCACATCTTGTCTGGAAAATTGGAATTGTTGTAACCGAGTGTACTAATCGCTGGTTAAAGCACTAATAAGGCTAGTAAAGAAGACGTAGAGCATGAACAAAAAAATAAAGAATATATGTAGATTCTGATATGTAAAGGAGTATGATAAGAAAAGAACCTACAGTATCAAAGGAAGAGTCTCGTCAGAATCCTACTGGAGACAGGACAAATCGACAAATAATGCTAAAAACATACAAGTATAGGAATGTATAGGTATAGGCTGGTAAGATATTGAGAATTGGAGAAAAGATAATGAAGAGAGAGCGAATAAATATAGCATGCATGCAGGGAGGACACGATACGAATATAAAGAAAGATGTACATTTAATATAATGATCACATACATAAACGAATAGATGGAACATGATAGGAACACATAAATGAGTAAAAGGCCACATGATAAAATATAGAAAGCACATGAATAGCTAAATCATGATGTAAACGCATAAAAATGATACGATGTATAAATGATATAAAGGATATTTAATAGATAAAGATATATATATGAATATATTTAATATAAGAGTATAGATGCATTCATGATATATGATAGGATTACATATATGACACAAGACAAAACTAAATGATAGAAAAATGAATATAATGATTGTAAAGAAATACGAACAACAATACAAAAAGTTTCAAGAACATGCCAAGGTATTACAGACGAAATAAATAGAAGGTAGTGTATATCTCATTAGCATACATGATAACAATAAATATTCACGCATGAGATATGTATGTAAAATGTAATAAAACTGATCATCTCGCTGTAACCCTAGGTGATGCATTGGTCGCGGCTATTAGTGGTAACAAGTCCGGGCAAAGATATCGATCGCCTGGCCTCATGGTCATTAAGGCGCTTCGGGCCCTTATATTGCTATTGCCTCAGACACGATAATGCACGCTCGTGTGTTCTTATATTTCATTACGGTTTCGCATTAACGATAACAAATAGTTTTCAAAATTTTATAGATGGTCATTGGTTCATTAATGATAACAGCGCCTTTCGGGTTCTTATAGACCAACAAGCCAAGACAAAGGAGTACACTTCGGGCTCTTATGGGCCTTTATCCACTTCTAAGCGCTGATGCATACTAAAAACATAAAACAAACGATTCGCATACGACATGAAAAGATATTATATTATCTCGAGTAAGATAAGATCACATACTACGATAAGCTCAGAATACTTAGATTATACGATCCGATACGATATATAAAATGTATAAGAATGTAAAATGATCTGGAAAAGTTAAAATGAATACAAAAAGATATGGGAAAGTACAAAGTACAGTACACGAAAAGTATATGAACAAGTACAGTACACGAAAGAGAAAGTAATATGAAAAGTATAACAGGAAAACAATATATGAATATAGTACATGAAACAGTACATGAATACAAGATATGATGTATATACACAGTCAAAGAGACATGAAAATAGGAACATAACAACCCAGATAGATATAACCACGAAGTAATATATGATACGGTCATGACACATAATAGATATGTAATATGAACCATTAGAAAGAGAATAGATCAAATGATAAGTACTAGAATAAGAAATAAATGATATGAAAGGTTATATGTCAAACGTCATATGATAGAAGTGTACGCTATATGAAAAACGATAAAGATAATTATTTGGCTTGGTACTGATCATAGCTATTGGTCGCCCCTCAGATATAGTTTCCCACCGCGTAAAGCTTAGCACCGTTTTTAACCGCGATGCGTTGCGCTATTAAATGATATGATGCGACATCCCACACGCAGAAGAGCCAACTCGTAGATAGTGTCACCCGCGATCGCTCCAACTTCCGTATTTTTGAACAGGCATGTTTTTATTTACGAGAAGAATGACCTTGTATAGAACATGAATACCACTATGGTGGTATGTATGTTCTATGGTAAAAGAATTTTTTATTATTATAGAAATTGTATACGAACGGTAAAACAGATACAAATGCGCCGAGCAGCAAAAAAGCAGCAGACCCTAGCTCCGGCAAGGACACTCAAGCCACACCCTTACTCCAAAAGCCGTCGGGGGCGCTACAATCTGCTATCTTATACTCTTTCATATACGATACTTTTGTATGCTTTATCTCGTACTTTCATGCATCAGACTTCTATATGTCTTTTACTTGTTTCTAAGCCATCTTTCTTACTTAAGACTATTAGCATTTTATGTACTATTACATATATCATTTATTATCCTATACCTATATCAAGTCTCCTTTCATGTAGTGGCTATACGCCCATGCTATGCTATTCATTTCTTACATATTATTTTATCATATATTTTCTTATAAGAACTTGTATTGTCATATACTTTCATTTCATCTTATACTGTCATATTGTACTTTCCTATATTTTCATCTTGTACTTTTCATATACTATACTCCTATGGATTTAAGTATACTCGTAGCTTTTCTTATAATTTACTTTCATATTATCCATTATATACATTTTTGTGCACACACTTTATTTCTTGTATTTGTATACTTGTCATATACTTTTCTCTTTCATATACTGTACTTGTTCATATACTGTACTTTCATATACTGTATTTTCATATACTATCATCTTGTACTTTACTTTGCTCAGAATCGATACTATCATCGTGATACAGCCATTTACGCTTCTATATCATGTTATATATTATATGCATTTCATTTGCATATACTTGTCATATACTTTTATCTTTCATATAATGTACTTGTTCATATACTTTCTTCTTGTACTTTGTACTTTCCATATACTGTCATATACAGTTCTTTGTCCTTTTCATATACTTTCATATACTATGTACTTTCTATATACCAAGGTCTTATTTCATATACTATCATATTGTACTTTTAACTGTATACTATCATCAGATAAAGAAATACTTACGCTCTCATATCACGCCATATATTCTATACATATAATTCCTTTGTGCTCATGTCCAGATATACCTTAAGCCGGATATCGGAAATAACTCAGATGCATCTGCAGTACTCATCACCATACGAGACAATGATCTCTATCCAGATAATCTGGCGTATCATCATCAGATGCAGACATGTCAATCAATTATCTGGTGATGACCTAAACGTACCGCTTATATCGATCCAAACGGGATCTATCATCACCCAAACGGCCTCAATATCTCAAACCGATGTCGCAAAGAATCGGCCCCTATGTATTACGCCATCTATCCTACCAGTTCTGCATAATCACGCAGATTTTATATTTAAGAATATTCATATTCTGACAATTATTATTATTCGTAATCATATGCGAGTATTACTTATGATTACTTTAATCGAATTTTGTTTCTCATATTCAGAAATTTCATCACTATTCTCATTTATTTCTTTACAATACATATATATCATTTCATATACGCCTATTCTATATCGCATTTCGTTCATGTTTTAATTTATTCATATTTCATCTATCTTACTCAGATTCATATCATGTTCTATCATATATTCCATCTATTCATATCATTTATTCATTAATCATTCACGTATTTAATATTCATAGTACTATTTATTTATACGTAATTACCATTTATTTATACGTATTTTACTATTCACTTATGTATTCACTATTCATTATTCACTATTCACTATTCACTATTTACCATTTACCATTTACCATTTACCATTCACTATTCAATATTTACTATTTACTATTAACTATTTACTATTTACTATTCACATACGTATTTATTTACTATTTGTATAATGAGCACGATGATTTAGACAAAAATCTATACCCTAAGCTGACAAACTCCAAAATTTTGCAGACTCCACGCGTAAATGCGACGCGCTGATCAATTTAGAGCCTCCGCCCGACCAATTCCGACCGGGCTGAAACATAGATTCGGTAAAAACCAAAACATTATTGCGATTTTCGAATTTTAATCAAACCCTGCAAAAATCCCACGCTTTTTTGTTCCCACAACCCTCGGCCGAAAATTCCTTTCGCTCGCTACGAATCGACTTCATCCGATTCCGTGATATCGAAGCAGAAGGAGAGAAAAATAAAAAAAATAAAAACTCTCCTCTTACTCTCTCACTCTCACGTCTCCGTTTGTTACTTTTTAAATTTTGTTTTTATTTTTTATTTTTTAAAGCGGACCCATATGTTACCTTTTCTTTCACTTCTTGGTCCGTTTTAACTCCGAAACAAATCATTTCGTTCCGATTTCAATTTCATTTATCCTAATTGATTATTCTTTAAATATTTACCATTTGTCGAGATTTTCTCAAACTCGCTTATTTTCACTCTATACCCTACGTTTAAATTCAGAAATATTCACCGTCTCGAATTCAACGAAATTCATGCCAGGTAGCTAGATTTTGTGAGATCGACCCAACTACAAGAAATTCGCTTCATTATCCGAGATCTAGAAATTTTCCAGAATTTTTCAAAGTGGCAAAATTACCGTTTTGCCATTTTTCATAAAAATGTCATTTTTTTCGAATGAATACAATTTTAAATTATTTTATACCCTAAACATGTTATAAAACTGTTAGGGTATATTTTAGGATGTTACATTATCATTAGTATCTTTCATTGAATGCTTCATTAACTATTTAAATAATGTCAAATACATAAAAAAAATTGTTTTATTAAATTTTTAGCTTACTTAATTATATATATATTTCTAATAATTTATATAATATTTTAATAATTTTTAAACATTTTAATCATCTTATTTTGCATATCGGTCGATACTTGACCGATACATCGCGGGATTGACATGTTTCGATCGTCTGTTTCTACATCAATACCACGACTTCAACCATGCTTGTGGATGCCGTTTCGAAACCCACCGCCGACACCGATTTATGATCCTTCCAAACTGCCCTACGGTCCTCTCTCGCACTCGACCTTCCAAACACAAAACCCGCAAATGACCAAACAATACAATAAGAACCCATTTATTACTTAAATGTGAGACTGCCTCATGGTTTCATATTCTTCATTTTGATTAAAAATATATTTTTAATAATAAGGGAACGAGGAAGAGCGGCATATATTGGGACATAAATTTTGATACTATTTCATAACCCTACACGTTTTTTGTATGTTCAAGGCGATAATCATGCTTGCTTAAATTCCTATCACCCGTATAACTGCTTAATAAACAAAGTTATATTCGTGTCAATTTACATAATACAAAATTGACCGGAACTGACGTCTTAAATAATTATGTAAATTAATATTCAATCAAGATTAGCATGTTTAATATATTATTTATGTTAAATATTGATAGGTTAATTATAATTCATATTAATTTAAATGATCAAATTAATCAATGGGTTATAAATGTTGTGTCGTGTTACTCAATGACTAATTAGGTTGTGTTTGAATTTGATAAATTTGATATAATTATATCAAGATAGGATGAGATTATTATTTCGGATAGGATGAGATGTGATAATTATTGTGTTATCATGTGTTTGGTGACTCCGGATAAGAAAACGGGATTAGAAATTTATTGTTTGTATTTTAATATTTAAATTTTATGTTTTCATTTAAATAAAGTATTAAATAACTGGAATGAAGCCTTTGCCAATTTTGTGATCCGGTCTAATCCCCTACTCTTAGGTGAGATAAATTCGAATGAAGGAAAAGAAACCAGGATTGCAATTCTGGGATAAGGCACATATGTGGTGCCAAGGATTGACAAAAATCCTATTCTATCCAAATACATCCTGCATACTCAAATTAAAATTTAAACGGATTAAATATAAATATAATTGGAATTTAATGGGTTTGAGATTTTTTTTTCCCTCAAAACACGGGTGGGTTGGGTATTGTTGAATTTGGCCATGCCCTACCTTATTATATAAAAAATGATTTTATTTTTATATTTTTAATAGATAATAAAAATAATAATATGTTTTTAAATTAAATAATTTATAAAAATTATAATATTTCATTGGTTAAATCTATACTTTAATTATAATAAAAAGTAAAAACAAATCTTAAAAGTAAATAAAATAATAGTTAAACAGAGCTAGGGAGAATTAATTTCCTATCCTCGTCCCATTTAATTCTTTAAATAGACAGTATGGAAAATAATATAAATAAATAAGACATAGTTGGGATAGGAGACCTGGTCCCAAAACCCGCCGATTGCCTTTCGTATTCCCAAAGTAATACGAAAGAAAACTAGTACAAATAACTTTTTTTTTTGAGAAATTGGCTTAAAAGGATAAAAATAAAAGTTATTTATAAATCTAACCCTTTACTTTTATAAGAGCATCTCCAAAGGAGCTATGTAAATTATCTAGCAAAAATATATATTTTTTTATTATATTATCTATTTTAGCTAACCACTTTTTCAATTTCACTTCAACCACGATCTTCTACGATGAAGCCTTTGGAGTTTTGTTGGCGTAAAAATTAGAGTAGTTAGCGTCTTTGTCCTAACAAGAAATAACTAACCAAATAGGGGTAATGGGAAATAGCTAGCTCATTTGAGACAATATTTAAGGGTCGGCTGTGTAAAATAGCTAAAGGGGAGGGTTTAGCGGTTTTAACCAACCTCTTGGAGATGCTCTAACCTTAAGTTCAAAAATAACTTATGCTCTGATGTGTCGTGGAAAAGGATTCAACTCTCAAACCAAACCTAAATTTTCTTCGTGACGCCCTAACTCCTATGATAGGATGTCAAGTAAGGGTCACTTTTTTTTATATAACCTTTATACTTGCATATTCATAACGTTAAACAATTAACTCAGATTACATTCGTAGCTAATGATTGATGCAAAGGAAGGGAATAATAAAATAATAAGTCTATAATGGAAATGTTCAACATTTATAATATTTACATTGGTTTACAAAATTTCATATACAAAATAGACTCAAAGGTCTCTCCTTAAAGTAACTTATCGATGCGCGCCTTTGACTCGCCGATGTGGATTGCCCCGTTTTCCGATTTCCTTGTAACTTGGCCACCTGACACACCAAGCATGTTTTTACGCTTTAGTGGGACATGACTTCTATTAAGAGTCACCACACTTTTATACAAATGCATATAACACATAACATTTGCGTACTCTTATCATTTCTCATATATACTTTTCATAACTAGCTTACTTCTTATCATCTTCCATATACTTTTCATGTAATCTTCAGATTTTTACTTTTGTTCTTAGAATCAGGATACTATCATCGATAAGAAGTATGCTTCATATCATGTCGTATTCTCTCTCACTTCCCTTCTCAGATATAACTGCCATTTCTTTACGCTTCTCTACGCTCCCAGATAAACCTGTGGCTGGACACAGAGTCATTATAATCCATGAGGGCCCGAAGGCGCTGTATTCACCAGATGAACAGCTTGGCCCACGAGCCCAGGAGGCTGGCCACACTCCATCGGGAGGAACAAAGTTGGTCCATGAGGCCCTGAGGCTGTAATATATTATACCCGACATCATCACTCAGATTACGAGATGTTGACCTATTCCATGAGGGGCCTGAGGCGCTCGTGGTGACCCTTCAGCCATCGTGGATCCAAACGGATCTATGTCATCGACCCAAATCTGGGCCTCGATATCGAATCAGGATGCCGCAGACTCTATTTTTCCCTAATGCGATTTCCATCTATCCCTCTTCTACCAGTTCTAAGCATAATCAATGTGTATTTTATGCCTAAGATATATCCTTATATTTTAATAATTATTATTTCATTCGTAATCATATGTGATATATATATATATATATACAATCATTTATTCATAACTTTGCATTTTTCTTATGTTCCTATCAGGGATGTGATAAATAACTACTTACCCCCAGATGCTTGATGAGTTATTTATGAATTCATAAATACATGAATAACTATAGTTACTCATAAAGCTTACTGATTTTCATGTTTTCGACTATGAGTTCCAATCTTATCATGCTATCTATTGATGAATTCCTTGACCCAATGGCTTCCATAGCCCAAGAACACTGACCGGGAGTCAGACTATAAGCTTACGACTTTCCTCGCCGGGAGGCCATGCGCAGTCACCTTGACTAGTCGACCTCGAACTCGATTTAGCCGCAATTGAAGTGAAGAGCCTGATCTGACACCTCAGTCTGACATCTAATATCTTCTCAGGCATATGGATGGATTCTGACTCAATAGGCTTCCATAGAGTCCAAGAACACCGAATCGAGTTCAGACAAGAAGCTATGACCTTCCGGTTGAGGTCGCGCGCAGCCGCCTTTGGATGAGTCAATTTAACCGAATGAAATGACGAGTCGCATCAAGTGACGAGCAATCGCTTGACTAGCACTGCTTGACGAGGCCGCGCGCAGCTCGGCCTTGACGGTACGGACTCGGACCGACGAAATGACGAGTCGTGACCAAGTGACGAGCAACGGTTGATCAGGCACCGCTTGACCCACCAACGCTGACCACCCGTTTGACTCCACCCACCCCCACTCACCACCCGCTCGACCCAATTCTCAACGCTGACGACCAATCGCTGATTCCACCACTGTTGGATTCACCACGCTGGACGAACACCACCGCTTCGACGACCACCGCTGGATCACCATTGTTGACGCCACCGCTGGATCGCACCGCTGGACGACCACCGCTTGACGATCACTATTTGATGAGCACCGCTGGACGCACTACCATTGATCGACCACACCGCCGACGGCACTACACGGACGACCACCGCTTCGACGACATCGCTTGACGACCACCGCTGACTCACCACCATTGACGACCACCGTTGACGACCACCGCCGACGACCACCGTCGACTACCACCACCGCTTCGACGCACCCTCACCCATTCGACCGCTGTAAAGAAAGTGCACTATAACTTGGTCTATAGGAGTCTGAATTGAGAAATTCAAAAGCCTAACATCAAGTTCATTGATGTGGCTACAATTTACTAGGAGGACTCACTTCTGAATTCCCTGTATTTATGTCCTAAAAACCCATTCTAAGATCCGCACGATATGATCGACTATAGGAATTCTTCCGGTTCAACTCGCAACTGACTTTCCCTAAACACATATTTAGGAGCCTTAAAGCCTTCTTAACTCAACCCCTTCAAGAAATGAGTTTAGAGTTCCCAAACCCAAACCATACACAAGATAGAGGGTTCTTAACCATGTATCTAAACTTTATAGTCCAAAACTAGACTTCCATACTCCCATAGTCAAATTCCATACCAATACTTAAATTTAGTAATTCCACATAAACTCCAAGATGTATTCGTGACGTGATCTTCTCTTCTTCTTCTTCTTCTTCCTTTCTTCTCTCTCTTCTCTTGTCCGTATTCGCTTCTCCTTCTTTTCCAAGCATCAAAATAAGTATATTTCTTTGGTCTTATCCTTTATTTGATCTTAATTCCCTTTTATTTTACTTTGGTCCTCCAATCCTTATAATATTTGCAAATCAATTTATAATATTTTTACACAAATTTCAAATCTTCTTTTTTATTATTCAGAATTTAACTTACGATATTCCTACTTTTGTTTTTATCTATTTTATTCCTAATAAATATACCTTTACGTTTATTATACCAAAACATGCTTATAAAACTCGTTATAATTAAAGGTTACATCTTCCAAGTTTGTTTTTATCATTAGCAGCACTTGAACAAACTTGAAAGGTGTCAAGTCCAAGTTTTTAACACATCTTATACTGATATTGGACTTAACAATCTTTAAGTTAGTATCTGAACAAACTTAATGGGTGTCAAGTCTAGGTTTCTAACATTATTTCATGCATATACTAAACCATCAAGGTTAATATTCAATAAACTTGAAGGGTGTCAAGCCCTGGGCTTCTAATATGTTCTCTCTTATACATATTAGACTTAACCATGGTTAAGTTAGTATTTAAACAAACTTGAATGAGGTTAAGTTTAGGAGTAAATTTATCATAATGATGTGTTTTTATCTTTTGTTATTTAGTTTTAACAAAAGAGATTAGATTTGTAATATCATTACCCTTTTAAAGGGTTACCTTTTTTTTTTTTTTTTATGCTTAATGAAAAATCTTAAACAAATCGAATATAAGTAAAATAACTTGAAAACTTACATATTCTAAAATTATTTAATTTTTAGATTAATGAGTAATAAATAAAAATAACATATAATATTTAATTTTATTTATATTTTATATTTTTTTTCTTTTCCTTTTACATTTTCCCTATTTTCCTTCCTATTGCATTTTCTTTTTAAATTTTCAAGAACAAAACAACCTTTTATGATGGCATATATATGATTATTGATAGTAAGTGGTAAAACTAACTACTCTCCAATTATTCTTTAATTTTATTCTAAAATTTTGACATAAATTTTAACACAGGAAATTGTTTGTTGCTATTTTTCCCTTTGATGAGTTTCCCTAAAGCAAATGATGGTGAGAAAGTTGACGGAGCCTGAAGCAAATCTCGGCCATTGATTAATTTGGACAAGAGTTTACCAAAATATACGAGATGCCCTCTCTACTTTTTTTTTTTCCAGAAAAGTAGTATTTTTGCAAAAAACTTTAAAAAACACCTCAGTTAAAAACACTTCCTAAGTTCACTATTAAATGGAAGCTATATTGGTATTACTATTACTTAAAGGAGCACTTTCGCTATATTAGCCCACAAGACATATTTGTTTTGATATCATTTGTATTTTTGGAATAGTATGTTCTTCACTTTAAAATTAAGGGTAATGCAAATTGTAAGAAGTGTACTTTTTTTTTTTTTTAATTTACATAGGTATTTTCTTTTTATTTTTCAAGAATAATAGTAATGAAAGATAACATATGTAGTTTTATTTTACAATTTTTTTTTAAAAAATATAAATTTATTGATTCAAGTTAGCAATATAATCAATAAAAACATAAAATTAAAAGTGATAAAAACTTTAGAGTTAATATGCAAAATGATCGAGAGCGCTGCATTTATTATTAAAATACTTAAAATGCCTAAAATCTGAGATATATAGTATCAGACCCAGAAAATAAAGTCAAAAGGGGTATAACAAATTTCAGCTGGGGCATTATAGTATAATGACTAAGGAACTTACCTCCAAATTAAGGGTCATTGGTTTAAGCAGAAATAATTTTTTCTCAAATTTTTAGGCGACATTTGTCATCTGAAGTGCTAACGTAATCACCTCTCGTATTTAACGAAGGATGACATGAAAGAGAGACCAGCGGGAAGGGCGGTTATGGCTTCCTAATAGGAAAAAATTACAATGTATTGACCACAAAATTTGGGGATGTGGGGTTAAGATAAGGGGAGGGCTGGGTTTGGGTTGGGGAGGGGGCATGTGCGTGTGGGCTGGGGTTGGAGGGGGAGGTATAGGAGGGTAGTTTTAATATTTCAAATTTGTATATTTTTCTTGGGTCAATGTTAATATTTTCATTAAGTCTTTTATTAAATGTGGAGTCCCATTAAAAAAATAGCAGGGTCCGAAAGAAAAGGGAAAAAAAACCCAACGTTGACTGTCCAAAAGGCAACAAGGTGAGGAAACTACAGTTGTATTTCCAGGAATTCTCGCCCTCTGTTCCTAATACTGTGCATTAAATTAAAATAAAATACAATAAGAAGAATAAAGAAAGAAAGAGGGAAGATCAGAGGAAGCTCCGGTAGAGAGAGATTAATATTCAGATTAGCTCTCTTGTGAGACTTGACAACAACAACCCAAAATTTCTGAGCGTCTTGTAATTTTTGGACCAAAAGTGTCTTCTACTATGAATCCATCAGCTCAAGAAACGGTTCTTGGGGATGGAGTTGGGGAAGTTTTCTGAGCTTTAGGGTGAAGACACTCGCTACTTTTTACAGATCATCTTTGTTCCGCTCTGGTTTCAGAACGGCATCCGCACCTTCAGAGACGATGAAGGACTTGACAGAGAGGAGAAGAAGTCAAGGTCATCACTCTTGCAAGCTATTGAAAGAATCAAGGATGTCTATTGTGGTTTCTCACGACAACCTATGCCCATTCAAAAATGGTGCTGGATGAGCTGATCAAGATCGGGTGCCAGGCACAAAAGGGGCAGAAGGTTGTCCCAGTTTTCTACCATGTAGATCCGTCTGATGTGCGAAAGCAGACCGGAAGTTTTGGAGATGCATTTGCTGGATATGAAAATGTTCCGCAGGAGAAGGTGCGGAGCTGGAGGGCGGTGTTAAAGGGAGCAGCCGATTTGTCTGGATGGCATGTGCAGGATGGGTACTATATCAATCTTTGCTTTGACCTAATTTCGTATTCATTTACAGCTACATAAATCAAATTTTCCATGCGTGTTTGTATATTATAATTTCTTTTTTTTTTTGGAAAATATAGAGGAAAAGTAAAATGGAAGAAAATTCAAGGTTTTCAGACGGAGGGAGGGTCAGCGGCTGAGGCTCAACCGGCCAACCAGTGCTCAACTCTGAGAATGTAATTCGATCTATATATAAAATAAAATATATTTTTTTCTTATATATAAAACTTAATTTTCATCGAATAATAAAATTAAAGCAGATACATCCAATACACATTAAAGAAGATAAATCTAATATATAATCAAAATCATACTATATAATAATAAAATTGGGGACAATTAAGAAGCTACATTATATACTGGCCATCTCCATCTCGAAAGATTAGCGAATTACTCAATATCCATCACAATATCACATCTCGAATATAATTCTAAATCACATATAAATTTAAAAAAATAACTCATTTAACTTAAAATAAATAAAATACATATAACAAAATAAATAACACACAAATTTTAAAAAATTACCTTGGCGCCAACAATATTGAAAGTCTCAAGAATCATAGAACCTGATTATTCTCGATTAATAATATTAAAAAAATTAATAAAATAAAAAGTTAAAAACCTGTATAATTTTTTTCGTAAACTGTCGCATGATCAAAGGAGGACAAAGAAGAACCGCAATCCTCAAGACCAGTCGGCCGTTACTTCCACCACCGGCGGTGGCCTGGCTTCATCCCGATTTTTTGCACTACTCCGCTTTTCCGGCTCGACCGAATCGATTCCGCTTTTCCTAGCTGAACCGCTGTGCCGATCCAGCTTGTAACCTTGAGAAAATTAAAGAAAAAGATAATTAATTATTTTTATTTATTATTTCAAACTAATTTTTTTAATTTAAATCATCATAATATGTGTTTCTCAAGAAAGATCTCCAACTCCATCATCTTTTCTTCTTTAACTACTTACTTAAATTAAACACAAAAATTCTCTCCAACCCACTCTCTATTCCACTTTCTATTTCCTGGGCTTAACCTAAACTAGTTTCTCACTAAATGTGATGAGCCTATTTTGAGCCTTCTTAAATTTCTTTTTCTACCTTTTTTCTCTCTATCTCTCTATATATACGTTTACTTTTTTTAAATTATCTAAGCAGCGGTAAATTGAAAGTGAAATAAAAGAGCCACACTGAGCGAATTTTAAAAAGTTTTCATAATTAAAATAACGAATTTTAATATTTAAATATATTTTCAGTGAGCCTATTTTATCGAGCCATGCATGTGAGACAAGCCAAGAATTTTATCTTATATTCAATTATTTTAGTTTTTCATTATATAATTAAAAGTAATAAAATTTTCTTCCTTAACTTTTAATTAGCTTGGTGAACTAAACACAAACACAATATGAAATAATCGTTTTTAAGGAAACAACTAAATATTCAAATGGAAACTTTAAAAAAAAAACTGAACTTATAAAATAGAATAAAATAAAAATTATAATTAATCTTTAAAATTTAAATAATCTCAAACTCTCATCCTCTGTACCTCTTTCTCTCATCCCTCCACTTTTCTTGGAGGTATGCAACAATGGGAAAGGGGCGTCGTTTCTCAGCGAGGCGTGGTGAAGAAGATCCTGTTGTCGTAGGCCGATGTTGGGATTTAGACTTTCTTAGCTTTGTATTGTGATCGCGTCTACGACAAGTACATATCGGAGCCTGTGCAAACCCTTTCAGATTACCAACTTTCTATGCTGATCTTTGAATCTGCTACCAACAGCTTCTCCGTTGAGAGTTTTCTGTAAAGGCGCCATGGCAGCGTTTACAGAGAACCACCATCTTCCGCTTTTGTGCTTTCGCGTTGAACTTGGCCGTCGAGATTACCGTCGGGACCAACTTGCCGTCGAGCAGAGCAAACTGTTCCATCTCCATCGAAACCCTTCCTGCTCTGGAAACTGTAATCCAGGAAATTCCTAATCCCACCGACTCACCCATCTGGGGCTCCAACAAAAGACATTGTTGATTCCTCTATTTCAGATTTAACATGGTTGAGTGAAGGTGGTGGAATATGAAAGTAGTACAGGGCGGTACATCGTGGCGCTGTATGAAGACGAAGGTGGAGCCGAAGGTGGATAGCGATGACCCAACGGAGGTGGAGGTGGAGAGAGAGGAGAGAGAGAGGGATGAGGATATTTTTCGGTACCAATTGAGTAGGGACACGTGGTATCTGATTAGGTTCATACCATATAAGATAGGTTAACCTGCTAAACAAATAAGTGACCGGTCGAGACCAAACAAGAGGGTACCACTCAAAGTTAGGTTTATTCCCAAATTTGGTTTTTTTTCCAAAAAATCCTAAGTTGGGACCATAATTAAATACACATTTGAAATAAATTATTCATGTCAATTATTCCTAATATTTAAACTAATAATTATCTTTTTTTATCTGGATATATATATATATATATATATGAGTATAGAGAGTATATATATATATATATATATATATATATATCAAGGTGTGAATTAATTTAAATTTATGTATCTTATATTTTATTCTTACTATAATCCAATTGTGAACAACATTAAACATCATCGTCAATTATATGCTTTCTTTATTATAATTTCTAACTCACTATAGGGTGTTATTTTGCTTTATAAATGTCAGGTATGAAAACCAAGCTATTCAGAAAATTGTTCGAAACATTTTAAGTTGGAATCTTAAACTCTTACCTAGTGGTGATAAGTTGGTTGGAATGGAAGTTCGTCTGAAAGAAATGGCTTCACTAATATCTACTATCTCAAATGATGTCTGGCCTGACGATATAATAACATTAATAAGGGCATAACTCTAAATCTAAAAGTTCGTATATAATCTTATTGTTCATCAATCTGGATGCAGCTGCTTTCTTTTGGATGTCGAGAGTGGTATGAAGGATCTGTTTGAGTTGCAAAAGCAACTTCTTAGAAATATTCTTGGGAAAGATACATCAACCATAGCAGCCATTTATGGCGCTTCAAAATGTTTTCAAAGGCTTCGGTTTAAAAAAGTTCTTATTGTTGTTGATGATGTTTGTGATTACAGACAATTGGAGGTGATAGTGAAAGATTCAGTTGGCATAGGTAGTACAATTATTGTAACAACTAGTGATAGACATCTCCTTGATCGTCTTGGAGTGGATGCATTATAATATAAGGAATTAAACCGCAGTTGGTTACACACTATTTTCTTTACATATTCGGCATGAATGGTCCTCCGAAAGGTTTTATAAGCTTATCGAGATGCATGGTGGATTATTGTAAGGGAATTCCTGTAGCTCTTGAAGCTCTAGGTGCTCTTTTGTTTCAGAAGGAAAAACCTGAATGGGAATGCGTGCTGCAAATGTTGGAGAAACAACCTAACATGCAAATCCAAAATGTGCTTATGAGGGGTTTTCACAGATTGATATTCGGAAAAGCTTATATTTCGATGTCGTGACGTTTTCAAAGGAGAACGAGATTTTGTTGAACAAATACTTCATGCTTATGTTTCTTCAACCGTTGAATACTGTCACGACCGCTTCATTAGTATTTTGAACAGGAAGTTATTGATGCATGATTTGATACAAAGACGGCTTGGGAAATTAAAAACCCGACAAAGAAACATCCTATGAATCCTGCAAAATGGCATTGGGGATCTCGAAGATGTTTATCATGTATTGAGAACCACACGGTAAGAGTCAAGTATGTGAACTTATTTAGACTTTGTGACATTGATTTTCTATTAAAAGTTGTTTATCTATATGATTTAGTTTGATTTTATAAGTTCTATGCCTTACTTATTCCTTCTTCATGGTTTTTAGGGGACTAAGAAAAATTGAAGGTATATTCCTTAGACACGTCTCAGATTGTGAAGGAATACATTCCTACTACCAAAGCTTTCTGCAAGATGAAAAGACTTAGACGGGCTTCAGTCTATCAAAAATTTAGAAAATAATTCTTTGATTTCTAACACCATCCATCTTCCTCAAGATTTTGAATTTCTCTTATGAGTTGAGATATCTTCATTGGGATGGGTGGACTTTGGAATCATTGCCATCAAATTTTTATGGTGGAGAATTGGTTGCACTCAGTTTGAAGTATAGCAGCATAAAACAACTTTTTTGCCATGAGATGCAGGTATGATTACTACTACCTTATGAACAAAGTCTGGCGTTCAGCTATTCAGCAAATTTGTTGGACATTCTTATTTTTATTCTACTTTATGTACAGGATCTTGAAAATTTAAAAGTCATCGATCTCAGTAACTCTCAACACTTTGTAGAGTGTCCGAACTTGTATGGTGCACCACATGTAGAGAAGCTTAATTCTTTGATGGTTGTACCAGTTTGCCTGAGGTGCACCTGTCAGTTACAAAGCTAATGGAGACTCTACCATCTTGAGAGAAAAACCTGCAAACAGCCACCATTTCCGGCATTACTGGATTGGAAAACTTAAAATTCCTTAACCTCTGGGCTGCCTAAAAGTTACAAGTTTTTCAGAGACTATGCTGCAAGGAAATACTTGTTGAGCCACTTGGAAGGGATCAAGTATCGTGGAACTTCTTCAGTGGTGTTTCCTCCCAAGCCTTGTTTTATTGGATATGAAGAACTGCAAAACCTTATGAGTCTTCCAAGCAACATTTTGCTCTCAAACCTCTTGAAACCTGGTGCTCATCAATGCCTGGAACTAGAAAAGTTTCCTGAAATCTTGGAGGTAATGGGAAGTTTACAAAAGCTTCTTTTAGATGGAACATCTATAAAAGAGCTGCCCCTCTCTATCTCTAATCTAAACAGCCTTCAGATATTGAATCTGACAAAATGCAAAAACCTCGGGAGTCTACCGGATAGCATTTGCAGTTTGAAATCCCTTGAAACCCTCCTTGTCTCTGGTTGTTCAAAACTCAGCAAATTGCCAGAGAATCTCGGGAGGTTGCAATTCTTGAGGAATCTTCAAGCTGATGGAACTGCTATAACACAAACTACCTCCCCCACGGAAGAATGAACCCCAAAGAGCTATCCTTGGGTGGGATGTAAGGATCAACCTTTACTCCTGGATTTCATCAGTTCTATTCCCGGGTCACTCCTAGAGGAAATTCAGATGAATTGGTTTTAGAAAGCTGCCTTATCTGTCAGGTTTATACTCCAAGTATTTAGATCTTCAGCAGCTGCAACCAACTGATGGATCGATCAATGACAAGCTTTGCCACTTACGCCTTTGGAAGTACTAAATCTTAGCAGAAACAATTTGGCTACTGTACCAAAGGAGGTGAATGAACTTAATTTAAGGAACTTTCAGAATCAGTGCAAAAGCCTTAAAAGAAATTTCCAAGCTCCACCAAGTGTAAGACTATTAGATGCCAGACATATCCTTGAGTCTTTTTCAGTAATACCTACAGTCACCGCAGCACCCATCATCTTCCTCTTGTTTTCGTCCTGCAACGTTCAAACTGCCTAATTGCTCCGCACTAGCTCAAGATAATGTGGCAACTATACTGGAGAAAATCTAACAGGTTTTCTCCTCATGTGTGGCTTGGTATTTTATTTTATAATATGTATGATTTGATTTTGTCTTGACAGATTTCTTTCCGCAAATGAGTATAAGATGTTCTTCCTGGAAGTACAATTCCAGGATGGTTCCGGCATCTGGGTATCGGATCCTCCGTGACTATAGATCTGCCTCAAAATTGGCATAACGAGGACTTCCTGGGGTTTGCTCTATGCTGTGTGTTCTCACTTGACGGGGAGGAAATCATCCGAGGCCCCGGTCAGATTTTATTGTAATTTCGAATCCTATAGAAGGGCCTTATTTGAGTAGCTCCATCTCTTGACACACAGTGTGCAGAGTGCTGAGACTGACCACATTTGCCTGTATCAGCCGGCTCCTAAAACGCATGCCGATAACTAGTCCCAGTAGCCTAATAAATTCAGGAAAATTACAGCTTATTTTAATCTCTCTGGGGAATCCTATGATGAGAAATTGTGATCCATCTTATATAGTTTGAGATTCGAAAAGAAGCATCAAACCAGCTGGGTATTCAAATGCCAAGAGAGAAGAAGTGATGGAAGTGGCTATTCAATTCTTGAGGAAACACAACCCAAGAGGAGTGAGAGAACTGTAAGAAGGGATGATGATCACATGCTTAAACTCCAAGAATGGTTGCTGTCAGCTTATTGGTTAGTCAATTCTCTCTTTCTTCTCATTTCTATTTGGCAAAGTCATTCCATGCTCTAAATAGATATGTCTAGTTTATTAATGCCGTTCTCTGATCAACTTGTCTCATTGCTACTCTTTCATGTCATTTTTAAGTACATCTTTCCATCTCTTCTTGTGGTTGGAAATGGGGTATTATTAATTTCTTGGGTTTCTGACTGTTAATTATGTTCTTATCTCATTGATCTTCTTGCTGAAGATCATCACATTCATGCGTATGAATTAACTCTAATTTTACTTTTTGGAGTTCTTATAACTTTTATCGAAGTAAACTTTTTCTATTTTTTAATTATGTAGTTTATACGTGTCAATGTCTAATTACATTCAAATATGATAGGATTGCAATTTAAGTGATAATTTTTAGTCCTATTGTCATGTATAGAGTCCTACTCTTTTCTTATATGAACTAGCAATGTTCTCTTGAGATCTTCCATGTGGCACTTGCAGAATCCATCGCACAAACTATCTTTTAAAGCCAACTACCAATAGAAATATGTTTTTCCCTCTAGTTTACATGTCTTTACGTTGTCCAAATTCCATATAGACTCATATTCAATTGGATCTTCACCTCACTTTGCCAACTATCACATGCCTAGTCATCACTCTAGATACACCTTCGAAAATATAATTTCCAAATTGCTTTTTACTTGAAGTAGCCTAGAATAAATACCCTGAATACAATAGTACCTATGATTCTTTCTTCTTCTTTGCTCTCATAAGGCAAATTGAGAGCATCATTTGATTGTTCTGTTGAAATAACTGAAGAAGCTTGATCTAGTTTTTTGTTCAGACTCTAACCACCCTATGTATTCTGCATTTTCTGTTGTACATAAAAATACCATAACTCATAATAAACATTTTTGCTGAAAGTTCTTGGAAAGTTCTTTCTCCTCTTCTCTTCCCGTCTCTTCTTCTTCATCTTCAGTTCTTTTCTTCTGTCTGGTGACATTATCAACATTCTGACACAACGTTTGCATTGCGGAGTGTTTTTTACCATCCTTGTCCTTCTTGGTCATCCTACACTTATTCTTATACCATCATTTCTTTCCACAATTCCAACATTTGATATTTTTCTCACTGATATGATGTTAGAATTTTTGAAATTGTTGGATTTTGAACTACTAATTGAGGTAACTATGCCTTTCCAAGCAATTGAATGAGGATTAACAAGGCTTGAATCTCATCATCAAAATTAATATCAACCAACCTTTAACTCTTAAATTCATTCTTGCTTGAAATTCATTCCCAAGAATTCTAAATTAAAAACTTTTGAACTCAATTACTGTAATTTATTTGTTTTAAAGGGTTGTTTGTACATACTCGTTAGATTAGTCATGAGAGACACTGTTCTGGTCTTGTTTTTTATGTTCAAAGCAACCAATTTCGATAGGGCTAACCTAATCTCACCAAGGACTTTGCAATCTAGCATATTCCGTTTCTTTTCATCGTTAAAATCTAGCTTCCCTTTTAATCGAAAATACAGATTTTTCTAGTATAAATAATCTTCCTTCTGTATATTCCAGAAACCAAAATTTGTACCATCGAATTTCTTGATTTTGTACCTATGCTTGTTAGATTTTTTTTTTGATGAAAAGAGACTAGGAATAAGGAAAATTACACAAACTATTAAAGTACACTCCATAATAATTTTCAAACTCATATTTTCTAACATCTCTAGAAAAATCTGATCACCAAATATTTGAATTAGTATTACCCATACCTTTTTTTTAGCTAAACAATATATTGTTCTATTTATTTTTCTATTAAAATGACAACAAATGTAAATATATAGTTTTTGAGAAAGTCTCCAAATACCCTTCATTAATAGAATAATCGAACTAAATGAACTATTTTTTTTTGTTATAACAATCTATGATTACTTTAAAATATTCTTCAATCTCCACATTTGAGAAACCGTTGTATGTTACAATTAGAATACCATCTTTCAAAACTACACATTCCGTCGTATTTATCGAAGCATTGTCTAAATGTCTATTCTTATGTCACCCATTAATCTAACATTGCGATATCTAATAACTCAAATCCTTAATGCAAATTTTATATTGTTCATCCTAAACCATCAAATTTTAATTTTAATTTTCCTTTAATACGAGGAATTCATCGAATCCATCTTTCAATTTTACGAGGGACATTACATCCTTCATTATTAGGATAAGGATCATACATAAGTTTGTGAAGATTTTGAAACATTGAGGTAGCTTTTTTCAATAATGAGAAAGGGGCTTGGTTTGATCTTATGAAGGTTTTGAACATTGAGTGTAGCTTTCAATAATGAGAAGTTGGTTTGATTTTCTTAAACATGACCTGATTCCTGTGAGTCCAAATACTCCAAATGATAATGACAACTTTTCTATTAATTGTTTGAAAAATTTACGATGGGTTTTATAGTTTTTATAAACTGATCCAGGAAAGGAAATTACCTTCATAAATGAGAGAAATAGGACAATTATATCTATTACACTTCCAAATTCCTTGAGCAAAAGAACAAAATGTAAAAATATGATCAATATTTTCGCTACTCTGATTACAAAAATAGCAAATGTTTGTAATTTCCATCATTCTAGCAATTAAATTGAAAATTTTAGTTTGAATCCTTCTAGCAGTTAGCAAGCGTTTGTCGGATCCTATTACTTCTTCTCAAATGATGATGTGACGTCAAACACAATCAAATCGAGGATTTAGGAACCTAAGAGCTCCAATACTAGTTGTAACCAAATCAAAAGTAGAAATATTAAGGAAAAAACACAAGATTTTAATGTGACTCAACCATCACGGATCCCCTGTATCCATAGTGCACTAACATTTAACAATCCACTAATCAAATGAAAAGAAGAACAATGTTCAAGCAAACTAACAACTACCTCTCAATTGTGGCTACATTCTCTTTAAAAAGGAACTCTTAAAAAAACCTCTAAAATATAGTAGGGTTTCGATATATATAAATAGGGGTAAACTTAGGCTTCAAGGTCCAACATTTTAAAACCTCCTATATAAACAATGTTTTTAGTATTGAACACCGAAATTTAGTGAAAATATTTTTGGTTTAGTATAAATTCCTCCAAACAAGCTATTAAAAACTTTCTTTTTTTTTCAAAAAGAAAAGAAAATCACCAATGATGTTAAAATTCTTATCTAAAACAAATATTATTTTAAATTGTCCACCATCAGTATTATTATGTTCTCTATAGCTCTAAAAGAGGCTATTTAATAGGGAAGAACAAAAAAAAAAAAAATCTAATTCAAGCAAAGTGCATTGCAACCTCGAACTCATATGGGAAAAAATATAATGAATTGCATGTTTGAATACCAATTTTGTATAATTTTACAAACAAAGAATGAATAATTTTACTAGTTCCGTATGATTTCTCTTTAAGTCGTGTAGTTTCTCTTCAATATTAGGTTCACTTGTTCATGTCACTGTAAACGAAATCACTTGATCACAAGTCGTTTTAAATCTTTTGAAAAATCACAAAAGAATTTTGAAGGGTGGTGGGTATTCATATTTCTACTAGTTAGAAAAATTATCAAAAGTAATTAAAAGCTAATCTAATGTCTAGGAAAGTCAATCACTTTTTCAATATCGTTATACTTTTATAGAGTTTATAAAAGTTGGAATTGAATGCACTTTGATTTTATAGACTTTTTTAAAGTCTTAAAAAGTCATTATTATACACTATGACTTTTATTACTTTTTTAAAGTCTTATAAAGTCATAATTAATACACCATGACTTTTAGAGTCTATAAAAATTGTAATTCCACATAAGCAATTAATTTTCTTAATCCAATACAACTCTTAAATACTCCTAAAATGATTTGTTTAATTAAAAACATTTTAATTAAATGTTTTTTTTACTTTATATATATATATATATATATATATATATATATATATATATGATAAAATGTCCTTGGACATTTAGTTATAATGTGAGGATGGGATAAAATGACTCTAGACATTTAGTTATCAAGTGTTAGGGATTTGTCTTTTATATTTTTAGATATTTTTGCCTAAAATAAAGTACATTTTCAAAGGCTATTATAAAGAGTAGTTTTTACGAATAATTTTTTGAATTCTTGTCTATTTAAACCACTTCTCATATATATATAATGGTATTTTTAAAAATTAAATTAAATATTTTAACTTTAAAATTAAAATTAATTTTTATTTTTACATGTAATTCTAATTATAAATATTTAATATAAGTTAAAATATTTTCAATTAAAAAGGAAAGAGGAAGAGGGCAGCTTATAAAGAGGATATTTTTAATTAAAGGGCAAAGAGTAAAGCAGGATGTGGCCAGGTAGAGAGAGGGTGAGGGGCCAGGTAGAGTAGTAAATTCAAAAGGCTAGCCCATGCTAGGCCCACCCGGGCCAAAGGCAAAACCGGGTTGGGTTGGACTAGGCCTAATTTATATTGAGCTGTCATCTTGCTAGCACGACCCAACTTTATATCGAGCCAACGAGTTACTGGCACCCCAACCCCATGCAGAAAAAAGGTTAAATTTATAAGAAAATCGTGAGAAACTTAAGAGAGGAAGGAGATTGCACCTCTGAGACAATTGAACTTGCCCAACTTTGCGGAGGAGAAGAGGGATGGGGTTTTCAATAGTCCTTGTACCTTGCAGTACATTATTGTTTGGCTTCTCTCTTTCTTTTCCTTTCCCCTAAAAAAAAGGAAATAAGAATTCCACATCTAAGACACAATGAAAGTATGGGAGAGTAGTTGATATGGATTCATAAAGAGAAGATCTGAAGGAAATGTGTACCTCCATACTTAAGGTAAGAAGCCTCAGAAGGTAAGGATGGAAAATGAAATTTTGTAATATACCTCAAAATTTTCCAAAGTAAAAATTTATGTTTATTTTTGTAAATTTCACAAATTTTGGTTTGAAGATAAATTTATGAGAAATATCTTTGAAAGTTTAGAGAATTTTCGGTGAAATAAAAGGAGGAAACAAAAAAAAAAAAAAAACACGGTGTTGCAGATTGGAGGCCATTGGCATTGCCGGAGTGGGTTTTAAAGCCCTAAAATTGAAATGTTTTATTTTTTCAAAAACAGAATAGGAATTGAAGTTCCATGACGAAAATCAAATTTTATTTAGAGAATAAAGTGTGGATTTTAATAAATGGCAGAAATGTATAATTAATTTATTAATTAAAATTTAAGACGAAGAAAAGTTTCAGAGCAGTTTTAATACATTTGCATGGGTGGCTCAAGTAATTGGCCTAAAACTCTGAAACTAGCAGCTCATCATTTTCTTTCATCCCAAACCAACCCTAAAAATAAAAACCCACAAATTCTCGAAAATCAATGCAATAAAAGAAATCAAGGAACATGTATTTGATACCAAAATTGGTCTCGTCCAAAGATCTTGATTCCAACTCTAGCTTGCTTAACAATAGAAGAGGTACCCTTACATTACAACTTTAAAGACTACCTGTTGATTGGCCCTTTTCACTTCATCCCATCATGTCAGTTTCCATAAACTAAGAACCAAAAATTGGATTTTAGAGGAATGTCTGTCTCATTAGAATAAACTTTGATTTTTATTGATTTTCTTTATAAACGCTTTCTTTATCTTGCTTCAATTGAGATTCTCTCTATGGGAAGTCATATTTTACCTGGTTATCGAGTCCAACCGAGCTCTCGGCCGATTCATCCTATATGTACCGTTTTTTACCGATTCTCTGTTAAGTCTTGTATTTGGTATCCCACTTGGCATATGACTCGATCGAGTCATATAGGAATCGGTCGATTTTTCAAATTCATTATCCAAAGAGTAAAAGAAAGATAGGAGAACCTTATCCTCCACGCGGCAAGAATAACTGATAAACAAGAAAAGAGATTCGAGCAAGTTGATACGTGGGCAAGCAAGAAGATAACAAGAAAGAAGAAAATTTTGCGTGAACTGAGGCTTGTTATTAGAGAAACTCATTTCATCTTTCAAGGGTAAGTCCAATGCCATCATTGAATTCCTCCAAAAGAGATATAGGATCAAGGGGCAAATAAATACCACAAAGGTATCTACACTCTTCCATGTGAGATAGTGATCGTGATATGCACAAGGGATCTTGGGAAGGTAGGTTGATCTCCGTTAGGAAATTTAAAAAGTCGTTTACTGATATAATTCTTGAATTAGCGGTAAAGGATATCACCACCGCCGCCCAGATGGGTGCCCACAAGAACGCATTGAAGCTCTTAGGATGCTGACTTGTCGACTCCAGTTTATGAGTTTCCAATCAACGGAGTCCTTCTCAGACCCGATCATTCAAACACTAATCTTTTAAAGGATCAAAATCTAACATGGAAGAATAGGTTGAGAATAGATTTGCTCATGTAGTTTCATATCTTCATTTTGATTAAAAATTATTTTTAATTAAAAGGGAATGAGGAAGAGGGGTAGATATTAGACCTGGCAAACCAACACGTTTTTTTGCATGTTTGGGTTAAGTACAATCATGTTTTGATTAAATTTCTTTTAATCGGCATAACTCATTTAATAAACAGGTCATTTTCGTATCAATATACATAATACAAAATTAATTCGAATTGACGCTTTTAATTATTATGTAAATTAATATTCAATCAAGATTAATCTATTTAATATATTATTTATGTTAAATATTAATGGGTTAATTATAATTCATAATACTCTAATGATCAAATTAATAAATGGATTATAAATATTGTGTCTTTTACTAAATGACCGCATTAGGTCCTATTTGAATTTGATAATTTTGATAGAATTATTATCATACGTGCCGTTTCTGATTAGCGAATATAGTAAAATGATTGATTAAGTCTTGTTTGAATTTGATAATCCCGATAAAATTATCATAATGTGTTGAGTTCGGATTAATGAATATATTAAAATACATCTGTATCGACATCGATCGGAATACTACACAGCATGGATTTCACACCATTATAATATAGAGAGAGATAGGGGCAATTTAATTAAAAGGTAAAGAGGGGACGAGAGAGAGGAGAGAGAGAGAGGTAAATGGATGGGGTAAGAGGGAAAGAGAGAGATAGTTTGGGTCAAAATGACTCTTCTTTTTAAACAAACTAGGGAGGGGCGACGTGAAGGCTAAGGCCAATCGTGCCATCATAACTTTGTAACACATGAAATATACATATAGCTATAGATACAAATATTTGTTTTTGAATAATTCATCTCCAGAATTTTAGCTGTTCTCAATATGCCTATAATTAAATCAGGTCTATTTTGTGTTTTTGATTTGAGTACAATTCTTCTTTTGATTTCAAGCCACTCAGATTGTTTAAGAAAATATATGATTTTCCAAATCATTGAACTAATATCATTGCATCTATGTATCTTTTATGTATTCTAAGTCCACTAACAAGGATGCCGGAAAACAATTCGTCATTCAACTTTATTACCTTGTGTCTCACTGGCATGAATACTATCAACACCCTTAATATAATTCACTTCGATTTCATGTTGTTTGTTACGAAAAATCTAATTTTGATGTTTCAAGTTTAATATACATATTCACTATGCATAATGTAAAAGGTGACCCTGATGAAGTAATATCAATCTATCATGTTCTCTAATTTGTAGCTTATAACAATAATATTTCCAACAAGAAACCTCATTTATTTTCCTTTATTTTGTAAGGCTAGGTAAAAAAATAATGAGATAAATATAATGCAAAAATAAGACAATTATGATTCATAAGGGAAAAGCAAATGATAAAAGAGATTGCATGTGTGCATACCTTTGCTTTCTTTGTCAAATAAATTTGTAATCGAAGTTGTTTTATAGGGATTGATTATAACATTGTCATCACAACGATATCGGCTTACGTTTGCTCATTCTTTGAATCCCTTTGGCGCCATATCTCCATAAGGTAAATAATAGAGGCTATTGCAACTGATCATGAAACTATAATAATATTGACTTATACTGGCCAGCTAGTTATGTAAACAAGAATTTCACTCTATCTTATTTCACAAAAATTAAGTTTCGTTCATTGTTTTCAATCCATATCGCAGCAACCTCTAAATGTCGGCTGAGTATTGTAAACTTTGATCTAAATCTACATTTAATCTTATTTGAATTTTGTAATTTTCTAAATTAGATATATTTCATAGACCCCGAAAAAAGTTACTATATGGATTAGCTTTCAATATAGCAATTATTTTTTGTATAATAGATGGATTCATTTTATTTGATAAATGCAATTCATAAAAATAAAATTATAAATATGATGGGTGATCATTTGATGGTAATAATTCATTAATAAATGATATATTTAACTCTTGTACTCAAAATGTAGATATACATTTATTTCTTTCTATAGATTTTATTTCATATTTAATCAAATATGTGAAAGGGAAATTATTATTGTAGGTTCTAATATATTTTTAAATTCAATAGCTTCCGTAGATTTTGATGTAGATAATTGGTAAAGTTCTTTTGGAATATCATTCGTAACTAATGATATTCTTCCATCAGAACAACAAAATCTTTTTGTTTCATGTTTAAATCTTTTTGCATGACAATATTTGCAAGAAGGAATTGTTTCTAATATGTTGGGTTCAGAAGCTATGTTTTCTAGGACACATTTTCTTTTCCTATTTTCCGACAATTATCTATAATATTTTGCAATTCTACATGATTGGAGGAAGATCCAATAAACAAGCGAAGTTAACTAAATTATTGAAAAATATTTGTACATAATAAGACAATCATTTTAGTAAGGTGGACAAAAAGAAACTCACCAATTTCAAAAGAAGTAAATTTATTTGTCTTTTCTTTTCCTTTTTTGCTTATTAAATCCCTAGTAATTGCATAAGCCAAATTATCTAGAGATAATGAGATTGTTGGACTGTGAATTAGATTTTGTTATATACACATAAGTTGAAATGTAGAGATAATCCTAAAAGCGAGTACCTTGTTGTTATGTTCTTTCGTTAATCACAATATGATTTCTATCTCTGTTGAGATTTGCTAAAAGGGTTGAATATAAGTAAAAGATAATACAAACTTAAAATCAATTTATATAAATAGTGTCCTACATTTAATTTATAAAGGTGTGACAATTTTCTTGCTATCATTCATTCTCTCTCGATAGTCATTTTCTCTATTTACAACACCCAATCGTTCCTAGAGCACTCCGATGAATCAACCACACAAAATACCTTTCCTCATCTCATGTAATTTAATTACTCTCTTCTAACTCTCCCATCAAGTAGATGCATACTCTATGTCATGCTCCGCCACATCAAAAAAAGATCTTCCTCTCTTGAGATTGTTTTTTTTTTCAAATCTTTTCTCTCCATGTTCTTCCTTGCTTTATTGTCTTTTTTATCAATCCAGAGATCTCGGTGTATTGGATAAGCAAAATAAGATAATTAAAATTTTTAAAATTTATAAAAAATATTTTATAAATTATTAAAAAATAAGTAGTTTCAAAAAATTAATAAAATAATTTTTTTTATATTTAATTATGGTTTAAATATTTGTAAAAGAATTCCCACACTATTATATTCCAAATACAAATTATTTTATTTAAATATATAATATTTCTTTTCATATATTCATAAGATTATTACAATAGATTTACAATTTTATTTATCATTTTAACCTAAAATAAAATTAATTTTTATTACATATTTACGTAATTTAATATTTTAAATTTTTAAAAAAAAATCATTATCATATTTTAAATATAAATGTCAAGCACATTTAACTAAACAATTTTAGAAATAAATATATTTATTTAAAAACACCTAGACAACACGAATTAAATTTTATCTATTTAAATCTAATAATTTCATTTTTTTAAATCCTAATTTATATTAAAAAAATTATATTTTTGCTATTTATAAATAAAATAAAAATAAAATAAAATTGCACTTGTTCTTTCTCCTCCACTTCTTCCTTTCCGTCTCGTGATGCTGAATGCAGAGTTGCGTACTCAAACAACCCTCTCTTTGCCACCGCGATCTTCCTTTTCCTTCTTCTCCTTCACTCTCCCTTATGCAAGAGCTTGTCTTAGTATTAACGGCCCTTTCGCCTTCCTCCAAAGTAATTTCACCGCAATGCATACTGAAGGGCCTAAATTCCAAACCTCACTTTTCTCCGGTAATATAATTCCAGTTTCGCATTGTTAGGGAACAAATTGTTCTTGTCAGATAATTGGAACATAAAACCAATTGTTTGACATTCCAAGCAAACATACACATAATGCTTTAAAATAATGGTTATTCAAGAAAACTAAATAAATTAAATCACTAAGAAAGGAGGGGAATATAACAAGTTGAGATATAATCCACTTAGAAATTACAATTCCCTTAAGACAAATTGCCTTCTCCATTGGTGCTTTGAGATTCTACATGCTCTGTCTCTGTGATAAACTAAAATAATGGTTTATTAAAACACGCATGCCATCCAAGTAATCAAAAGGATGTGTTTGCTCATCACCGATAAAAGGATCAAAGGAAGGAAACTCAAGACTCACGATCTTTTTTGAGGCACCCGATAACTCCTTAAGACAAATACCCCGACAACCTTTATAGAGGAGAGATTTGACCTTTGGAATGCCAAACCTGGGCTTCCCAACTAGAATTCGAAATAAATTATTCATTGAATGTCATTAATCCCCATTCATTATGTCATTAAATTTTATAACTGAATCCAAATAATTATTTCTTATAACCGAAATCCAAATAATTATTTCTTATAAACTGAAACTAAAGAATTAAGAATGTAGAATTATCCAAAGTGAATGTCATCCATTCTCTATTCACTATATCCAACAATTCCCTACATGAATGAAAATTGATACCAAAGACGAGACCAACACATGGTGATAGAAGCAAATTGAAACTTGCATAGGAGAGGTAGGTGTTACCCTTGAACCTTCCCTTTAGAAAGATGTTTACCTACTAGCCAAACAAGTAGACACGGTTATCCCACCCGCTCTCTCTCTCTCTCTCTCTCTCTTCTCATTCTCCTCCTCCTCCTCTCCTCCTCCTCCCTCCTCCTCCTCCTCCTCCTCCTCTCTCCTCCTCCTCCCCTCCTCCTCCCCTCCTCCTCCCTACTCCAGTGCATTTGCTTAATAATAAATTCTCACACAAGAATCTTCTAAACTACTCAGTTTCTCACTTTATGTCCATTTTGCCAAGTGACATGTTTCCTGGTTCTGTAAGAGTTTAATAGGAATTGTGCCATATTCAATTCCCTTTGAAGCAGCCACACTTCACTCTTACATATGTGATCTCACTATAAATTAAGAGTAGCTCATGTTACTCTTCGCCAATGCTTAGAGATCATTAAAAGCATAGCTTAACCTTCTTATGAGCATCACTGTTCATCATAGGAATGGACACGATAATATCCCCACAATGATTGTATCAAAGTCTTTACAATTTGGTTGTCCCTTTGAACCTAGATCTTGGGATTCCACTACTAGGCTGGGTATCCATTGGCATCGATCTATTCTTTCTTTACGGCTTTAGTCCCCATTCCCTTTAATGACTTTTCAACCAACTCTCTGTTTAACCCTTTGGTTATGGATCTGCAATGTTATCCTTAGATTTTACATAATCTATAGAGATAACCCCAGCTTGAGAGTTGTTTAATGCATTGTGTCTACTTAATTTTGATATGTCTAGACTCACCATTATACATACTGTTATGGCTCTCACCAATACAGACGATCGTCACAATGTATGCATATTGGAGGCACTGGCCTTGGCCATCTTGGTATATCCTCTAAGAAATGGCGTAACCATTCAACCTCTTCCCCACATTTGTCTGGCCACCTTGGAATGTCCTCTAGGAAGTGGCATAGCCATTCTGCCTCTTCCCCACATTTGTCTAGTGCTATAAACTCGACCTATCAGTGGGATCCGACAACAACTATGTTCGAGGATTTCCATGATACTATTGCACCCTAAATGTAAATAACATAACTACGGTAAATTCAACAATACCGCATTGAATCAAAGACTTTCCAAATATTCAAGGAAATGTCAATCTAATAATTCAACACAATCCTTAATTATAGCCTAAAGGTTTAGGTCTCGATAGGCACTAGATCTTTACACAAGGTCTCAAGTTCGACATTTGTCCTTGTATCAAGGTAAATAAGATTTTCAAATCGCCTAACTCTTTTGTACTTTCAACAAAGATTTTCCAATCACCCGACTCCTTGTAGCGCAACTCAACAAGTGGATTTTCCAGACCAACAAACCACTAGTTTGTTTGGTTGTAGAAATGTTTAGTTTTCAATCAAATGAGTTTTTTTTTTTTTCCCTTAAAAAAAAACCTCATACAACTCTTTTCTAAATCCTTGTTCCTAACAATTTTTTTTTATTTGAAAAAAATGTTAGTATTTTCTGCACTTTTCCTTTCAATAACCTTCCTCCACTGTCTTCCTTCCTATTGATCACTTTTCCTTTATATCCAATCTTTTTTTTCAAAAGATAAACTCAATTTTGTGTACAAAGGATAAACTTACCGAAAGCCACAAATTAGGAATTTGTTTTAACAGAAAAAAAAAACTTCCTTTCTCTTTTTCTTGTCAGAAGAGCCCCAACCCAATACAATCACAGTTTGTTGGTTTTGTTTTTCCCCCTAAACAACAAACCGTATGTTTGTTGGTTTTCCACTACTTTTCAAGAAGAAAACAAAAGAATTGTTTCAACAATAGAGGCACAACCTGAAAAACTTGGTTCTGGTTTTTTTTTTTTTTTTCCCACACAAGTAACAAACCAAATCGTTTGTTTACCTGAAACTTGGTTCATTGTCATCCGATAAATCAGACGGTGGTGATGAGACCCGGGCCAATACTATTCAAAGGCATATAACTCACGCACTCTCTCAATTCCCACTATCAGATTCGAACCCCGTCGTGACAGATCCCTAAGCAGAAGGGCTTTTTCCCCACACAGGTAACAAACCAAATCGTTTGTTTACCAAACCAAAGGAGTTTTCCTTTCCCTTTTTTTTTTCCTGTCCACAACCAAACCAAACAACAACTTCTTGTGGAGTTTGAATTTTGTCTTAAGATTGTTAGAACAAATTGTCTCCTCATAGATAATTTGAAACGATAAACCAATTGTTCACATTCCAAGCAACATACATAATGTCGCAAAATAATGGTTATTCAAGAAAACCAAAATAAATTAAAATCACAGAAAGAGAGAATATAACAAGCTGAGATACAACCGAGTCTTCGCAAATTCACAATTTCTTAAGACAAATTCGCCTCCGTTTGCTTTTGAGATTCCCAGTCTGTCTCCTGATAAAACTAAAGGCCAATCTGGGTCAAAGCACGTTGTCGCTACTCCGCGAACCGATGATGTGGCTTGCTCTACTAACGACAAAAGGACGAAATGGCTAAGTTTCAAGACTGCGAGGATCTTTGAGGCACCCTCGATAACCTCCTTAAGACAAATACCCAATTGTTTCATATATAGAGACTTGACCTTGGAATGCCAAACTCTTTATTACTAAACGCGAATTTCAAATAAATTATTCATTGAATGTCATTAATCTCATTCATTGAGGTCATTTAAATTCTTATAACTAAATCCAAATAATTATTTCTTATAAATCGAAATCCAAAGAATTAAGAATGTGAGAATTATCCAAAGGGAATGTCATCCATTTCTCACTCACTAGTATCCAAACAATGCTCATGCACGAGTTTGGGAGGAATTTCTTTGTCATTGATATATATATATATATATATATATATATATATATATATATATATATATATATACTGAGAAATTCTATTTAATAATTCCCATTTATTTCTCTATACACCCCATTAAAATACTCATTGAGGAAAATACATAAATTTACTCCTTAAACCTATTTCCTCTCTCTTTTCTACTTCTTCCTTCTTTCACTCTCACTACGCACTTCCAACTCTTTTCTTCCTCCGCTGGCTTCGCTTGAAAAAAATATGCGAGAATTTGTGCGAAACGGTTGAAAATAGCCGAGAATTGGCTATTAACTCACTGTGAATGACACAAGAGCATAATTGATTTAGATGAAACATGATGTATCTAATAACTTTAACATTTATATTGTAATTGATATGTATTATATTTAATTTAATTTAAATTAATTACTTTTAATGATGTAATTTAATTTTTCATAACAACATCATTTTATTTATATTTAATTTAAATTAAATAAAAAAAATTAATGTAAAAAATTACTTCCAGATTTTCAAATCCGGACGTAGCAAGAGTTTTCGGGATTTTGAAATCCGGATTATTTGAACATTTTTGGATTTGCATTTCCGATAAAGCAAACTTTCCCCGGATTTAAATTTCCAAATCATGGGTAAATTTCCGGATTTTAATATCCGGATATAAACTAAACACTTAGATTTACAAATCCGAAATTCATTTTTTAATTTTCTTAAATTTTTTTTTAAATTTTCTTAAATTAGTTTAAGTATATTATATAAATTATAAAATTTAAGTATATTATATAAATTATTTTATTAATTATAAATTTTAACTATATTATATAAATTATTTTAATATTTATAAAATTTAACTATATTATATAAATTATTTTAATACTTGAAAATTTAACTATATTATATAAATTATTTTAATACTTGAAAATTTAAATATATTTTATAAATTAATTTGGGAAAGTAAATGAGGGTACACTTAGTAAATGCAAAAGCAAGAACAAGATATTTTGCGCTACTTAAGAATTCAGACAAGAGATATTTAAGTACAGATATGTAACCTCTCATATTTATATATATATATTTTGCAAATTTGGTTGTGATAGGAAATACTGGATCGAGATTCTCCACGGAGATTCCTAATTTTTTACCGACTTGGCTGAGTTAACTCGGAACTCGGCCGATTCATCCGATTCCTCACTTCCCTAAATCATTCTGAAAGTCTTTTTTCCCGGCTCTTCCGCTGTCCCAAATAATCTCTACCCCGCAAGAGAATCTACTGTTTTTGTTCTTTTTTGTTCATTTGCTACCATTTATCTTTCTTTTCATTTTCAGTGTTTGCACTATATTCTTTCTCTCTCTAACTTCTTGGTACTCATATGCGTACATTTTGGAATCCTTGGTTTCAGTTCGAAGCAAAGCAGAGCAAAAACCGGTGTGCAGCATAGTACAGCGGCAAATCACACAATATAGTATGATAGACGAAGATGTATGGGAGAAACGAACTGTTTGCTTGTAGAACACAGACTGTTTGGGAAGTTAATTAGCAAAGTAGCAAGAGGGAATGGAAGGTGGCCGTCAAAATTGGCTTCTGGAATAGAGAGACAAAGTCGCGTGTTGACCGGACCCTCAACCACCACCGCCTAAGCAGCAATAACTTCAGCCTCAAGTTATAGCATGTCACGCTTGTAAATTTATGGCAAAAACATAAAAGCATAAAATATTACAATTTCAAATAATAACAAATAAAACTTTCAAACATAAAAGCATGATATATTGCAATTTTAAATAATAAATAAATAAATAAATAAAGAAAATGTTCAAACAAAAAGGATTGTCGGCAAGTCTAGTACATAATTCAATAAAGGGTATTCACTGGTGGCATTCAGGGATTAGACGGAACAATCACTCAGTAGAAATGGTTTGATAGTAAATTACCATTGCAGCGTCAGATGGTGGGCACTGTTCTGTAGGTGGACAGTGTCTACTATGGAGGCAACCGCAGATGAGCTCAGAATAAATCAAAAGATAGGTTAGAGGCATAAAATGTTACAACAACTCCTAAATATAACAACTCACCTGCCGACTGGTTTATGAATTCTGATCAACGGAGTCCTCCTCGCAGAACTGGACCTTCCAAAAAGGATCCAGCTAACAAATCTACATGGTTAAGGTATTTGCATGATGAGGGGGAGATTACATGTGAGTTTCATATATCTTCATCTCGCATTTCCTACGCCCATAATTCATAGGGATATAAAACTTGCAAATTTCCACTCTGGGTCAAGATTGTGTTCCCAAAATCTATACTTTCATCCTTCTGTCCCACTGCCAGAGGGCGAAACTTGTGTCCTGACACAGTCTGTGGAACTCTTAGGGTTCATAGCACCCTGAATATATAAACACAGGCGAAGCTAGGAGCTTTTTGCATTTGGGGTGCTTCTGCTTGAGCTTTGACTGACGTGTGAGTTTTAGTCCAGAAATCTGACGAGATGTCCATTAATAGATAAAGTAATAGAACATCTTAAAGCCATGGAGACTTCAAAGAGCTTGTGATTAATATTAGCAGATGAGGGCAAAGTAGATGCATGAGTGGCAGCAGATGAAGCAAGTATTGGGTCTGGCTCTATTGCACTTTGATCTGTTGAGGAGAGGCCAACTATGATAGTGCCAAACAACTCAGACAAATTCAAAGCATTATTCTACGTTTTACATATACTACTGTGTCGTGACGCTAACTTAATTGGATTTTCCAGTGCTCCCTACCGTCTCTGAACTTATAAGACGTAAATGGATTAAAATAATCGGAATTCTAACCGGCTCGGTATTTTTTTCCTCGGCCTTGCCTCATTTCCATTATATATAAAAATGATTTTATTTTTATTTTTAATAGATAATAATAATAATAATAATATATAATGTACTTTTAAATTAAATAATTTTCTAAAAGTTATAATATTTTATTTGTAAGAATCTAATAATTTTAATATAATAAAATAAAATAAATCTTTTTTTAAGTAATAAAAACAAATCTTAAAAATAAATAAAATAATAGTTTCGTCCATTTAATTTTTTTAAAACAAACAGGCAAGTATGAAAATATTATAAATAAACGGGATAGGGCCACTCCTGTCCCATAATGGCCATACCTGTTCTGTTGCCTTTTCTATTCCCAAATTAAAGTAACAAGAAAATAAAAAAATACCAAAACAAATTACTTTTTTATTTTATGCTTAATGAAAAATCTTAAACAAATCAAATATAAGTAAATAACTTGTAAACTTACACTTTCTAAAATTATGTAATCTTTAGATTAATGAGTAATAAATAAATATGGTATATGATATTTAATTTTTTTTATTATTTTTCTTTTATTTTCCTTCCATTGCAGTTTCCTTTATATTTTCTGAAGAACCAAACAATTTTATGATGTATATATATATATATATATATATATATATATATATATATATATATATATATATATATATATATATGATTATTGATAGTAAGCGGTAAACTAATCACTCTCCAATTATTATTTAATTTTATTCTAAAAATTTTGACATAAATTTTAACACAGGAAATTGTGTGTCTATTTTTCCCTTCAATGAGTTTATTGAAGTTGAAACAAATGATGCAGAAGAAAGATGACGGAGCCTGAAGCAAAATCCTGAGCATTGAATTCTTTTGACAAGAGTTTACCAAGATCTACGGTACTTCTCTTTGGATGATGATGGATTGATACAACACTTGAAAGCCAAACCTAAAGTAACTCTCTTCCTACCCAAGTATAATCCGTCGTTTGGACGAGAATCCATTCAATAGCGATTTTGGCCTCAAGTGTTTTTAAGAAAATCGCCTATAAAAGTACTCTTTTTTCAGAAAAGTAGAATATTTTTATAAACACTTTCAAAAACACCTCGGTTAAAAACACTTCCTAAGATCACTATTAAATAGGCTTATATATATATTGGTATTGCGATCATTTAAAGGAGCACTTCTGCCATTAGCCCATATATATATTTTGTTTTGATATCATTTGTAATTTTGGAATACTATGTCTTCACTTTAAAATTAAGGGTAATGCAAATTGTAAGAAGTGTACTTTTTTTTTTATCTACATAGATATTTTCTTTTTATTTTTCAAGAGTAATAATAATGAAAGATAACATATGCAGTTTTTATTTTACAACTTTTTTTAAAAAGATAAATTTATTAATTCAAGTTAGCAATATAACTCCATGTAAAACAATTAATCAAAGTAACAAAACTTGTAAGACATGAGAAGATCTGCTTAATGAAGAAAATAATCAACTTAAGGCCTACACATTTGTTAGAGTTTTTCTGTTGCGACAGAGCTGTCTAGTAGCTAACTGAATTGTATTGTGCACTGTTTGAGTAGTTCATTGACATAGTTCATGGGCACTGTTCATGGACACTGTTCAAATGGGGGTTTCCAAATTTTGTTTCCAATCCGATGGGACCCAGAATAGTAAAAAAAGAAACAAAAACAAAAAATGACCTCCTGAATTGGGGGCTACATCTCTTCAAATTCTATCTTCCTTAATCTCTTCATTTTGCTCGCTTCGCCTTTGTTTTCTGCTTCATTTAAGCCACTGTTTCAAGCTCTTATTTCTTTCTCTACCTCCCTCCAAATGTCGTAGAATTTTAACCTAAAATGCAAAATTAAACAAACATACGAAGTGAAATGCTACTTATTTATGTATAAAAAAGATCAAAAACATACTAAAGACCGCATATAATGAGGCTTTGTACACTCCACAGCTTAATTACACAAAAGTTTGAAAATCGGCCTATTGCAGAATGTAGCTGTGACGCGACCGTGGTCTCGACCACACCGAGCGTGAATTCTTCAGTGGCATCAAGATTGGTTGTGGTCGTGACCACACCAAACATGTTGTCCTCAGTCTTCGTCTTCAATTAACCTGTGGTCGCAATTACAAGTCGCTGTGGGTTATGTACTACATATTCTTTCTTGCATATCTTGTTCAATTCCTGCTCAAATTAAGGTTTTTTGTTTTTTCTGTTTACAAACATAAAATTATATGGAAGTTGAGAGAGAAAAATAGAGCAGTGAGTGCCACACATGGGAAAAATACTTGTAAGCTATGTTTAGAATAACAAAAGCCAACCAAAGGCAACTTACATCACTGGCTTATATTCTTATCCAATCCCCACTTTCACCATCAGTTGTGCAATCCTGCTCTTCCATAGTGCCAAGGTCGACCTCTTCCATAGTGCCGAGATTGACTTCTTCCATAGGATCATGTATTTGAGGCTTGTTAACTTCCATCTTCGGAGGAGCTTGCTCCAAATCTTCAATATGAATTTCTTCCTCCTCTTCATATTATTCTCCTTCATAAATCACTTCAGCTCCACAAATGTCTTGGAACTCCTCTTCTGCAATTTTTTTTCAAGAATTTGATGCACTTTCGTTTTTGAATGCCATAGCTATAGTAATGTATTTCCATAAGAATACTTAATACGATCTCCTCAATGATCGGCTCCCTTTATCTCGCCTAAAAGGCATGATAGTAGTTATCTTTAGAAGTTTAGCAGCTTGGTTTTGGATTTCGCCAGTATCTCTGGACTCCATGTATATCTTCCTTGGAGCCCCATCTGCCTTCTTGCCTTTAAACTTTATTAGACCAAACTCTTGATCATGGTAACTAGCCTCAACAAAATTTGAAGTTGCAATGAAAGGTTGTTTGTCTACCCATACTACTTCTACTTCATTACCTTTACAAAAAAGCAAAAATTGGTGAAGAGAGGACGGCACGCACTAATTGGCATGAATCCAATCTCTTCCTAGCAAAGCATTGTAATAAGCAGTAGAATTAATCATAAAGAAAGCTAATAAGGAGGTCTTACTACCTACTGTGATGTCAATAGGGAGTACACCTAGAATCTTATAGATTTCCCTAATAAACACTGATACAGACACTTTTGTTTCAATTAGGTCACCAATGCCTCTTCTTAGTGCTCACAACGTCCTTAATGGCATCACATTGACTGCTGATCCATTATCAACCAACACCTTGGATATTGGTTTGCCATTAAAGCGTGCTCTCACGTAGAGAAGTCCTATATGCCTTGTCATTTCCATAGTAGGTTTTTCAAGTATCACCTTCGCAGCCATGTTTCCTCCAAAAGAGTCAATGGCGATTACCCTCTTATTATGTTTTCATCTGTTGGAAATGTTCTTTATCTGCCTCTATTTCTTTTGACTTGAAGAAATTTGGAAAAGTTAGAGAAATGGTACAACATTTCAAAGAAATAGAATTGTACCTAATGTAATAGTTCCCAAATCCATCTCTTTAGTCATTTCTTCAACGGATTCAGCCTAGATCTACTATCCTTGTAGCTTGCTCCAAATTTGATCTTCTTTTATAGTAGCATCACCTCATCTCTTAGATTATTTTCTTCTTTACTTTCCCCTGTGGTACTTCCTTCCAAGTGGTTGTTTTTCTCCATAGCTTTCTGCCAGATTCTTCTTTTTTGAGTTTTGGGTGAGCTTTTAAGGAAAATTTCTATGTTTCACAACATGCCATTTTGTCCAGTTTATTCGAATAAGAACAAAAAACCTTGGAGGCATTTTCCTCCTTGGAGGATTGTTCATGCCATTTTTCCCTGGAAAACATATCTCTCTTTTGGAGAAATATAATTTCTCTTGGAGAATTTCTTCTTCTTGATTTCCTGTTTTGAATGGTATGAATACCTGTAAACCCTGGAAAATTAGAAATTTTCAAAAATAGAAAAATGATAATAAAAATAATAAATTGCTAGAATGGTTCAGTAGCCTAGAAATTTTCTGGGATATTTGATGAACGGATCACAAGTAAATTGCCTCGTGAAATCTAGTGACCTTAAAAGCTTGCCAAATTTTGAGACATTGAATAGATTTTTATGATTTTTCTAATATAAGTCGCCAAGAATCGTGATCTAGATTTTTACGAAAATCTCGAAGTTAGGAAATGGCTTGAACTAAGTTCATTTAAACTAAATTGAACTAAAAAGAAATAAATTGTTTCGGGGTATAAACGAACCCGAATGAGAGATGGATATTGCGCCATGTATCAAAATTTAAAAAAAAGGATAAAAAAGAAAAAAGCAAAGTTAAAAAGGAGAAAGGAGGAGACAGGAGAGGGAGAGTGAGTAGAGAGAGAGAAGATTTCTTTCTTTTTTTTTCTTTGCTTCTCTCTAAGATATACGAAAATCAAACCGTAGGTTTTCGTCGGAACAAAAGGAAAAGTCGGTCCACGCATTGAGAGCCACGTGTGGGTACCAAAATCTTAGAGTTTCGTCAAACTCCACGAGGTAGGGAATTTTCCTACTTGTGTTATTTCTATCCTAAAGGCTATTTAATGGCTTGGGGTTTTTTGTTAGAGGCCGTGAGAGGCCGTAAATTTCAGTCCCAAATTTTGAAGGCTGATTGTAGGAATTTTTAGGAATTTTCGGGACTATTTTCGAGCAGTCCGGGCTAAATTTCGAGACTGTTGGACAGCTTTGGGTCAATTTTCAAGGGACTGCTTTTGTGCAGCTTGGGATTGTGCTGAGGTTTGGTTTTGATCCTGTGACGAATGTTTTCAAGGTTTTGTGGTGTATTTTGCATCACACACCCGTGGACGAACTCGTGGAAGGGACCAAGAGGTGCCCCTGCTTCTATGGGTCCGAGATTTGAGCCATTTTAGTGGTTATTGGGAGAAAATAAATAATATCCTATTGTGTGTAAAATTCATGTTAATATGTGCTTCAGGTTGGTATTAACATGAAATTAGATAAATGGAAATTATATGTGGGAAATATAATTATCCAAAATTTATAAATGTTGCATGTAGCTCTTATTGTGCATATGGCATGACATAGCATGAAATGACATGATTGCATTTCATATGCACGGTCACATCGTGTCGAGTCAGGTGTGGGTGCATGGTACTGTTATTCACCATTCTTGGTGAATGTGTGGTAAGCTCGAAAATGGGACAACTTCCAAAATTGAGACTCACGGTTGTATAAAATAATAATAATAAATTTCGTGTGTTTGGGTGAAGCAAGATGGGGTAGATTCTCTCAGTGGTGAAACCCAAATTTTATTCGTCGACATATGGATCCAAATACGAAAGTTCGCGACGCGTCATATGCTGCAAAGCCTACTATGAGATTCCGAAAATCAGAACCCAAATAAATACAGTGGGATTTGATAAATTAAAATTCGAGGGCTGCTCTAACAGTTAAAGTCATCGTGCGAAACACCAATGACTGGTTTTTCACACTTGGCTGCAGTGTGAGTGAGTCAATGACCCTGGTTTTTAAAGTATGAGAAGTCTCATCTATATGATACCTGGAACATTCCATATAGGATTGATTATTTATATGGAATATGATTGATGTTTTATATGTCATCAGATGTGCATTTAGGCGGAGTAGCCCTTGTAGGAAAAAAATTTTATCAGAATTGTTCACCTGTCAGTGGACCCCTTTCGTGTACAAGGGTGTACAGTGAAGACGACGCTCAGACGAGGTCATGATTGTGAAGAAGGCCGATATGACCTGATAATACTTTTATAAAAAGAATTTTATGTAAAAAGAATTGTAATTAAATTTTCTGACTATCGATAAAATAGTCGGGTATGTAAATATGGAAAGAGGTCATGACTTTATTCCCCCATGGACTATAATTAACCGTTTTATTTTCATATTTTAGTTTTAAAATGTGAATGAATGTCCTAGTATGTATATTGGGATATGGACAATGGACTCTCATGGCCAATACTATTTCGTTTATACCCTCGATGAGTTATGATTATATTGTTATACAGTTGTATGTCGGGTAGAGCTCCTCGAACAAAGGAGACTCTCGCCTCAATTCTTTAAAATATGGATCTCAATAAATGGACACAATAGTGTGATCGGGTCACCAAATCCATAGGAATTCGTAGGGTTGATGTCAACTGACCCTGATTTGGGGCGTTGGATTCATCGGCCTAGGCATCCGAATCAACAAAATTTGTATCATGTGGTTCCTATCGTGAATGAGCTACTGTAGTATAGTGGTCTAGGTCAAACACTGGACGTGGTTTTCTTCATGAGAGAAGAGGTGCAAAGGATTGAAAATGGTGTTTTCTTGGATTTAAGGATTGTAAAAAACATTGTGGGAGAATGGTTGATAAATCGAAAGTAAATTGAAATAAAATTAGAAAAAGAAACCCCAAGTCTCTTGGGCCACTCGGGGTTAGGGCTCTAAGGCTAGCCATGTCTCGGGTCTTTTCCTCGTGCCTGGGGAGGATGACCCAGCAGTCATTTCCCGAATCGGATCTTTATTTGATCTAAAACTCCAAACCCTAAAATTTTCCTTCTTGAAATATGGCATTTAATGGGCATAAGTGTCCCTGACGGTGAGAACACATCTCATAACCCTACCATACAGTAACTAATAGGAAACAACTAACTGGATATCAGTGGATCTAGTACTAAGTATCCTCTGAAACCAAAAAGCTTGTCAAATACACGTTAGCGAGTGGCATGCCTAGGGAGATTTAACCCAAGGTGAGTAGCTGGTGAACGCAACACCCATAAATGCTTACATGAAAAGCAAGAGTAACAACCAAATTACCTTAAGATCAAGTCAAAAATTTCCTCTTCAAGGATGAGGGTCCCACTCCAAACATCCCTTTGATTTGGTCATCATCAAGGGTGCCTGACTAAGTGAGAAAGTGCAAGAAAGTGAAGGAAAAGGAGAGAAAAATCACCCCACAGAAGAAGAGAAATTAAAATTAATTCCATTGATGGACCTAAAGATTGATTGATGCTAAGTCGACTTCAATGAGATAAAAGCCTAGCACTGGTAATTATAAAATGTATATAAGAACCAAAATTACATAAAGGGTAATTTGTACAAAGCCAAACAAAGGGTCAAAAGGAAGAACTGGCAAGGTGGGAGCAATGTTGCGGGCCTCACAGTTGCGAAATTTCAGAACCCGCTAAATCTCCCAATTCTGCCTTCCTTTCCTCTTCCCCGCATTTTTGTCTAAATCTCCTCCGGTTCTATCATGCACCTTCTAATCGCCCGGGTTCATCAAATATTTGAATCGAATTGAAGATAATGAGGTATCTGCCTGCAAAACGACAAAAAATAGCTACAAAATGTGATTAGTAAAGCCAGACCTCAATGTATCAATCGGGTTTAGTTGATTAGTACACAAAAAGTGCCTCAAAACTGCACAGCTGGCCTGCAAAATATACAATTTAGGTACTAATCACTTCTAACCGAGGTACGTTAGTCCTCAGCAACATAAAATGAAGGAAGATCATGCAGGTATGTGTATGCAAAAGGGGACTGTCTGTTCAAAAAAGTGTGTATAAGTAATGCCCTACCCTGCATAAAATCGGGACCCCGTATAAAACCATCTTGGAGAATAAATACCATACATGAACAAGTTTCAGAAAGGGTGGTCCATCTAAGGAATCAACCCGAACTTCCACTAAAATCTAAGTGTTTAGTGGATCGCCGCCAATAAGTCATGTCCGCTTCTCCCCACAAACTGCTACTACCAATGCCTTAGAATTTTAACCAACCTAAATAGATCCTGTGGCCCACTCTTATTTCACAATTTCATTAACAGATAACGCGTTGAGATCCCCGACTTTCACCAAAGTCCGTAATCTGGATCTATATCAATGACTCCCAACCAACTAAGGTTAAGGGCATCAAGTCAAAAGGATCTTTCGACCGCTAACTCTACAGGTTTCACCTCGGACTCCGAATGATTTCGAAATTCTAGCACCTACAACTCGCTAAACCTCACCCATCCACCCATGTAGCGAGCACTAAAAGCCTGCGGGTCCCAACCGCCTGGTTTAGGCACCAGTTTTAAAGGCTTTCACTGCACTTCTGGACCGGCAGGTTTCTGAAGCCTAAGGCAAAGGTCATGGGCTTTTCTATTTTCTTTTTCTTTATTTTTTTAATTTTTTTTATTGAAGACTTCCTTTGGCCTTCTTTCATGGGGAACCTTAACCTATTATAGGTGTGTCAAACGAAGCTTAAGGCCGCTTTTTGCAAAAAGGGTATGCAAATTTTCTCAGCTATTGATTAAATCGACAAATCGTGTGTGGTTATTAAAGGTGGATGAATAAGGTTGAATACTCGAGGACTTCAACTAACCATCTACTTAATCGCAGCATGGAACTGGCTCCTAGCATTGATGAATCAAGGCTGCTGCTTCAAACTTTTCAAATTTACAGAGTGCAGAACTACAAAAAAAATTTGGGGCAAAAAAAAAAAGATTTGCAAAAGTGTAGAAAAATGGAGTTGTATGATATATATATATATATAACTGTGTATTTCACAAAATTTTCAACTTTATCAACATGAAGCAAACAACAAGCCTCTAAACATACAAAAATGGCTTTGCTGAGCAGGTGGTACAAAAAGAACTGAAATTAACAGTATGAACATCACTTCCAACACTAACTCTCCCCCTCCCAACTAAGTATGCCATTGTCCGCAATGGGGTGTAGAATGAAAAGAAGGATAGCGGTACCTCCCGCCAGAGCCGATGAAGAATCGTCTCAAATTCGGGACAGCTCGAGGTGCCACCACGGCGGCCGCACTGGCCAACACAAATGTGAGAAATTAAACTTCGAGAAAAGAGAAAATTTTCAAAAGAAAAACAAGCTAAACAACTGATCACAAAAAGATCATTAACAAAACTAAAACTTAACTAAAAACAAAACTAAGCAATTAAGTTATATATAAAAAATCTAGTGACTTCTGAGATACTGTAGAAGCCACTCCCAAATGTGTAGCCTAAGGGTTTATGGGGGGTCCAGGAGGAGAAGCTCCTCCATGCTTGCAGTGAGGTATGCTGCAGTTGAATTCAGCTTCTGCTCCTTTGTGTTAAGCACCCTGTTCTCTGGTGGTGGTGGTGAGATCACTGTTGTAGGAGGGGTGACTGATGTAGTTAGTTCTTCATCAACTACTTCATCGTTTCTTCATCGCTCTTCCCGTTGTTCTTTGCAATCGCGGTTTTCCCACACACTGCAATTCACCTGTGCATACTTCCATCCGATTTCGCCTCCTCATCCTCTGCCGACTTATGCTTGTTGCTCAGGTGAAAAATGTTGAGCTCCAGGGTCATATTGCCAAAGGTGAGTTGCATGACTCCACACTACAGCTGGATTATGGCATTAGATGGGCCGTGCCGGCCTCCCCAAGTATGATGGACACTTGGTTAGTGCCCTTTGCCACCAGCTCCGTATCGAGAACTAGGAAGTCCACCGGATAATAAAATTTGTCTACCTTCACCAAAACATCCTCAACTATACCTTTTGGTATTTTCACTGATCTATCAGCTAAGGATAGGGTGATGTTGGTAGTTTCGGGGCCCCCAAACCTAATCAAGCCAGATAATCGAGTACGGGCAAGAAGTTGACACTGTCTCGCATCCACAAGGCTTTTTCTATGCATGTCCCTCTAATGTTGACTGAGATGGTGGGGGATCTTGGATCTTTGTATTTCACCATGGTTTTGCATTGGATGATGGAGCTCACTTGCTCTATTAGGAAGGCTTTCTTGTCAATGCCCAATCCTTTTTTGATTGTGCATAGATCTTTTAAAAATTTTGCATAGGTAGGGACTTGTTTAATCATATCAAGGAGGGGGATGTTGACCTTCTCAATTGCCTTAGTACCTGTGATGCCTTCTTGCTCGAGGCCTTTTTTCTCCTCGTCTGGGAAATCTGAGAGGAGGTATTGCTTTTCTTCATTGAAATCTCTTTAATGAATATGTGTTCTGGCCCCACTTCCTTTTCTTCTCTGGTCTCTTCAGCAAGTTTAGGCACTGGTTGCTCAATTTCCTTGCCATTCCTCAAGGTGATAATGGCCTTAACTTCCTCCATTTTTGATGCAAGCTCACTGGTATAGCTTAGTTCATTCACTCCCTAGGATCAAGTAAAGGTCTCGAAGGAATTCCTTGCCCCGCACCCGCTGATCGGGTCAGCCTTATGATGGATGACCGCAAGGTATCATCATTTTCTTATCGAGGCCATTGCGGGAGCCCATCAATTCTTTGTCCACTGAGCTTTCTTACATTTTCTTTATTCCTTTGATTCAACCGAGCATTAATGGGCCTTCCCGCTCCTCTACAAAAATTCCCCACCACCTTGCTCAAATTCATGATAGCTTGCTCATCAGAGATGAGGTTGGTGGGTTGTTGTCAGCTGGAGTGCACTCCATATCATGTCACACAGGCACCTCGGGGAACATATGCTAGAGGTTTAGGCTTCCGTGATGTCAGTGGTTCTTCCGCTTGATTGTAGGTGTTGCATATCAAGAATCATTGGTGGCCTATTTTCAGTCTATAATATTCGTATGTTCAAACCATCAACCCTTACCGAGGGAGAAATTGACAATGCTCTCTCAGACCGCTGATTGGCAAGTGAAGCATGGTTGAGGCACATGTATTTTTACTCACCGCCATACTCTCCTGCTACGATTTCTCATTTCAAGTTCTTCCATCCTTCGTCGTGGTGACAACTTAGCCTTTAGTTCCACATCCTCCGCCATGAATACATACTCCCTGGTTTATCGGTGGCTCATGTTTACGCTCCCGGGATTTGGTTCATCCCAAGCTTTGGAGGTCTTAGCAGCATAGTTGAGGAAGGCCATGGCTTCATCAAGATTCTTGCTGAGGAAGTCCCTTCCACACATGGTCTCCAAGAGTTGTTTCATGGCAGGGGACATTCCATCATAAAAATGGTTGACCAGCATCCAGGTATCAAAGCCATGGTGAGGGCAAGCGCTGATGGTCTCCACATACCTTTCCCAGCACTGATAAAATTTTTCACTGTCATGAGCTGCAAAGGTGTAGATTTGCCTCTTCAAATTGTTGGCTTAGAGCACCAAGAATCCTTCAAAATTTACCTACGCCTCCGCCATTCTAATGGTCCTCGTCTAGCTTAATTAAGCCAAATTTTGGCTTTTTCTTTGAGGGTCAAAGGGAAGGCTTTCAGCTTGAGTAAGTCCATATCAATCAGACTCCTCCTTAAAAGTCGTGGCAAACTTCCTCAACTCCCTGACGTGTGTGTATGGATTTTCATTTTCCATACCATGAAAAAGTCAGGGAGCAAGGGCACCGTATAAGGCCTCACCGCACTTCCTCAACAGGGGGTATAATGATGAGGGTGCACTCACCTGGTATGTGATCCCTCATCGACCTGTAGGCATCAAGCCTCTTTGAACCCCCGCTGCCTCCGCTCGCTCTTCAGTGGGGGTCGATTCGTTGCTGCAAACTGATTTCACACCCTTGCTCAACTGGAGCATTAAGCCTTTCCAGTCCATCATGAAGAGCTTCTATCCCACTGCATAAGCTGCGAACACACACAAAATGCTGTGAAACCAACAAAACGAGGCTAATGTAAAGGTTGATGCAGCTAAAATAAAACAAGGAAAAATCTGTATGCACAGTACAAAATTCCAAAATCTCGCGAACTCAAATGGGGAAAATGGTAAAATAAAAAAAAAGAAATGAGAATTACCACTACTGTGATGTGGATCACAAGTTCACAACTTCTCTTTCACTAGGCACCATGCCCCGTTAACGGCGCCATTTGATCTGCTTGGCTAGTAGGCGATCCTAATCAACAAAAATTTGTATCCTGAGTTCTGCACGCCAGAAGGAAGCATCATGAAGATAAAGCGGTCTTGTGGCCTAACACTGGATGGGGTTTTCTTCGTGAGAGAAGAGGTGCAGTGGATTGAAAATGGTGTTTTCTCTTTGGATTTAAGGATTTGTGTAAAAACAATGTGGGAGAATGGTTGAAAACCAAAAGTAGATTGAAATAAAATTAGAAAAATAACTCCTTGAAGTCTTGGGCCACTGGGTTAGGGTTCTAAGGCAAATAGCTCATGTCCTCTGTCTTTTCCTCGAAGGCTGGGGAGGATGACCTATAGTCATTTCCCGAACGGGATCTTCATTTGGATCTAAAACATAAACCCTAAAATTTTCCTTCTTGAAATATGGCATTTAATGGGCATAAGTGTCCCTGACAGTGAGAACACATCTCATAACCCTACCCTATAATAACTAATAGGAGACAACTAACTAGATATCAGTGGATCTAGTACTAAGTATCCTCTGAAACCAAAAAGCTTGCCAAATACACGTTAGTGAGGGCATGCCTAGGATATTTTAACCTAAGGTGAGAAGCAGGAACGCAAACACCCATAAATGCTTACATGAAAAGCAAGAGAACAACCAACTTACCTTAAGACTGGTATCCAGTGGCCTTCCTCTTCAAGGATGAGGAGCCTTAACCAAACATCCCTTGATTTGTCATCATCAAGGGGTGTTTGGATGGTGAGAAAGTGCAAGAAAGTGAAGGAAAAAGGAGAGAAAATCACCCGGCGGGAAGGAGAGGAAATTTAGCGCCAATTTTATTAATGGACTGAAAGATTGATTGATGCTACAAGCTTGACTGAGTTTATATAGGTGCTCAGTACTAAGGAAATTACAAAAATGTATAAAGGAACCAAAATTACATAAAGGGCAAATTTGTACAAAGCCAAACAAAGCGGGTCAAAGCAATCAAATCGGCAAAGGCAGGGAGCAATGTTGCTACCTCAGAACTTGCGAATTTGCCGGTTGCTAATTTTCTAACCCCGCCAAATTTCCATCAGGCCTTCCTTCTCTTCTCTACATTTTGCCCAAATCTCCTCTGGTTCGATCATGCATCTTCGAATTCGGCTTGGGTTCATCGTGTTTGAATTAGATTGAAGATAATGAGGTATTTGGCCTGCAAAACTACAAAAACAAATAGCTACAAAATGTGATTAGTAGCAAAGCCGGGACCTCAATGTATCAATTGCGTTATTTAAGTTGATTAGTACACAAAAAGTGCTCAAAACCTGCAATAAACAGGGCTCAAAATAGCACTATTTGGGTACTAATCAGGCGTCACAATACCGTCCATTCTCTTTCCTTTATTTGGTTGCAGACAGTATTCTCCTTGCTACTAAATCATCCATATAAACCAAATATTGCTTAGGAATCCATACCATTCTTATCCAAGCACTTGGAGAAAATTTCCTAGCCCTCTTTGCATTTTGCATTGCCCTCAAATCAGTAGCAGCTATGTTGATTGACAATACTGGTGAAAATGGATCCTCATCAATCACCATGGCCTCTTTTTTTCTCAGGAACTTCAGTATTCCCTTGTTAATCTTATCCTGGATACTATTCCAAAAACTCCAACATGAATTAGTCCTATGATTCCAGGAGTTATGATACTTATAGTATATTTTTCCTTGAGTTCCTCTTTGTTAAGGAGTTAGTGATCCTAAGGAATTGTAATGAATTTCTTCTTTAGTAGGAAATAAAGATTTCCTCTGTCTTTGTAACATCAAATGTCTACTGGACTTATGTATTAGAGGTTTGTGACTTCTTCAATAAGTCAGGTTTTTTCTTTACTAGTTGAGGGCAAATGAATGAACTTGTACTTAGGAGGTCTGCTACTAATATTTCTTCATAATTTACCTCTTGGCAATAAGTTCCTATGGAGGTCTTTCTTCGTTGATTTTCTTCCCTAAGTAGTTTCTCATACTCTATTACCTTAGCAGCAAGCTCATAAAAGTCTCTGAACTTCATACCTTGAACTTTCTTCCTCAGCTCTATATCAAGTCCCCTTTAGGCCATCTTCACGTACTCCATTGGCGATAATTTTGTATCTATTCTCTATTCTTGAAATGAGCAATGAATGAATATGCTAGTTCTCTACCCTTTGGATTACCCTTTGATAATTTTACTATGAAAATCTCTAAAGTTCAACTCTAAAGAATTATGTGTGGAATTGTCTCTCCATTTCCTACCAACTCATAATATAATTCCTTGGCAGTGTTGCATACCAAGCAAAAACAACTCTCTATAATGAGTTAGGAAATAACCTAAGTTTGAAGTAGGGGAAATTCTCATAGTTAGCCAATTCCCCACACTACATCGTGAATCTAGCCACATGCTCCAAGGTGGGTTGTCAATCTTCTCTAGAGAATAAAGAGAACTAAGGAGTTCTATACCCTCTTAGGTAAGGATTCTCTTTGTTTATTGCCTCTAGGTATGACTTGTAGAATTTTAGGCGATTGATGAGTATCTTAAATACTCATTTTATCCCCATGTTTTTCTTATGCTTTTGGTATTTCTATGATATAAACAAGCAACCTGAATGCTATATTTTCAATTTCCAGATTACTTAACTATTGAGCGAAACGAGGCAAAAATCAAGGAAAAATCGGCAAAGTCATCATGCAGTCACTGAAAACATGTGATCATTTCGCCTATGTGATGTCCTTGTATGGCTCCCTCATTGGCATGGGCAGATTCTAGACTCCAAGGGATTTCCGTAGACACCAAGATAACATGATTCGAAGTCCGGATGAAGAAGTTATGGCCTCAAGAAGTGGAGAAGCAAAAGGAAGAGAAACTGGTCGACCGGTTTCTCAAATGGTCGACCGGTTTCTCAAAAAATCATCAAGAAAAGAGTGGAAGTCATGCTCCAGCATGGATTTCTCCATGCTATAGTGTGAGAATCACAACACTTTAGCGTGAGAACACGCTATAGCGTGAGAATCACCAGTGAGCTCATGCTATAGCGTGAACTTCTCACTCCGCGGCTTGGTTTGGTCTTCACTCCTCTAGTAGCTTCCAATTTTCGCCATGTCGTAGCGCTAAATCGATCACGCTACAACATGATGTCGAGGCCCATATTTTTTCCAAAGCCCATCTCGCATGCCCTATGTTTTTCTGCTATTAAAAGGGGAAAATTAAGGCATTTTTAGGGGTGCGGTTTTTGGAGGTTCAATGTCGACGAGAGGGAGGCCCTCTATTAAGGTTCCTCCTCTCTTTAAGGTTTTGGCCCTTTTCTAGGTTTAGCTGCGCTTTTGTGGGAGACAACTTTGAGGAAGAAGAAGATGATGGAGGAGAAGAAGAGAGCTTCACTTCCAGATTTTCTTTCTTTCTTTCCTTTTTCATTCCTCTTTCTTTTGATGGTTGTATTTCTTCTTCCATTTATGTTCTAGTTAGTTTTCTTAGGGTTTAGATGTAGCCAAAGACAAGTTTGTATGAATCTCTTAATTTCTATTGATTTATGTTTTATTTCATATTTATGTTGAGTATTTCATTTGATCTTAATGCTTGTGGGTATTTAGCAATATTTGCATGAATTGTGGTTTGATTCAAGATCTGAGAGGTGAGAGTTCAAATTAGACCATGGATGATTTACCATCTAATTATCATGATATAGAGATATAAATGAGATTAGATGTGGTATTAGGGTTTCTTGTGTTCAATGCGCCTTTAGAAATCTAGGGTTGAGCATAGATGCAAAATACCTTATCCTAAGGGTAGTGTATGGATGCTCAAGAGAGATTATCATAAACAATAGTGAAATTGCCTTCTTCATGATGAAATAAATATTGATTAATTAGGTTTGGAGGTTCATACATAATTGTTTAGGTGAAATCTATGCCCTAAGGCCTTTTAGTCTTGTTTAAGTCATTTTTGCATTTTAGTTAGTGTAATTTCTAGATTTTCTACATTTTCAACCATCCAAATAAAGCCAAGGCTAGATTATAGCTCGTACTTAGTAACCCAATTCTCCGTTGGACGATAAGCATATACTTCCATTTTTGCTGATTTGAGGTGGACGCTGCGCTTGCACACATAAGCGTACTCATTTACATAACACAAAATCGCTCTATCAAGTTTTCGCGCTATCACGAGGAATTGGTGCTTTTATTAATATTGATTCGAAATAGCTTTACTCTACTTTGGATATAGCTACTATTGTTTTATTTTCCTTTTTGTCCATTTTATTTTTGTTTTCTAGGTGTCAATTACAATAGATCCTTCTATGGATTTGACAACTGAATTGTCCCTTCTTACTTAACAACTAAGAATGAGGCAAATGGCCAAAGCAAAGAAGAGTGACAACTCAAGTGAGGAACCAAGTGTGGCAACCATATGCATCAATGGATTATGCTCAATATGGAGATACCCCATACTTGAGCAATCATAATTTTGGATGGAACCCACACCAAACTCATGGAATACAAGCTACACCACCCTTCAACTTCCACATGTCCAAAGATCAAGCTTGGAAGATACCATAGCTGAATTGGCTAGGTTAAGGGCTAAAATGGAGGAGTCTAGGGCTCAAATGGCCAAGGAAAGTCTAGAGAAAACTATGATCATGAGTGATCCTAATTGATCTGCTGAGTAAAATGAATATGATGCGGATTTCTGGGATATTTTCGGTTTTGAGGTTCAATGAATGAGAGGTCCCACAGAGAATGTTCACCAACTTAGTATTAACTGCAGAGCTTACAGAATCAATTTGTCTCAACATCTACGGATAAGGTGCACAATAATCTTCGCCAAAAGGAGTCAAAATCTGAAAGAGTCGATTTGAACTAGCCACAATGGCTCAATCTGCCATGGTTGAATCACCTGCTGGAGACAAGCACCACTGTTCAAATTCAGCCCATACCAATTTGAGAACTTGGAAAAGAAAAGACTCCAAGGGTCACTTCTAGTACTCAACATGAAATGGAGTTATACCAACCTCCAATGGAAGGGAATGAGTGCTGCCAAAGAGCTAGTGGCCAAACACATGAATGATAAAGTAAACATGGCTAAAATTTCCTTTGAAGGACAACAAGAGAGGTTGTCGTCCCTTTTTGAGGTGATTAAAGAAGAAGGCTTAAACTACAAAGAAGATGTCACCTCAAGAAGCAAGGATGAACTTGAGAATATCACAAAAGTGGAGGATGATGCACAAAATTGGAATCTTAGTTGTGAAGGAAGACGAGCCTAGTTTCTCCTAATCACAGAAAATATAAAAGATGAAATTGTAAAGACTATTTCGGAGATGGCTCCATGGGGTGAAAAGCTTGAAGAGTGAAAAATTGAGGAGGTAACCCCCATGTCAAAGGTGGAAGAGTACGTTATTAAGTTGAATAAGGAAATTGAAACCACCATTGTGAAAAAAAGAAAAAAAAAAGAAGATAAATTCAAAAAATAATAAGACCGTGGAAGACTGTAAGCTGTTGCTAATTGAGCACAACTATAGCCTCTTAGAGAATGATGGAGGGCTGAAATCACCAAACTCCATCCATAGTTGGTAGATTCTAGCTGGACTTGAAAATAAAGTAGCTTCTAGGAGGCAAACTCCGTTTAAAAGTTTACCCTTTTTTCACTGTAGTTAGTTTTAAGTTTTTCTTTTAATAGATTTTGTGTGAATTTTTTTTTCCTTGTTTGTTGTGGATTTCAAGTTTTGGAAGTTCTAAAGTTGGATTCTAAGGCAAGAGAAATGGGATAAATAACTTTAGGGGGAGTCTTTTCCTCATTGTTTTTCGTGCCTATTTCATTGAGGGAATTGTTTCGGCTCAAGTTTGAGGGTCAAATCGTGGTAGAATCAGCTTTGAATTTCTTTAGTACATTGTGTATACATGTTTGTGTTTGTGTTTTATGTCTCATATGAGTTGGTTTGGTGCTTAATAACTATTTGGAGAATGTTATGACATTGTGCTTCAAAAGTTTGTATTATTTAGCCAAAACTTGGGACACCATCACATTTATGTGATCTAAGATTGAGTGTATCTAGTGATTGTGAGAGGCTTGGTTGTAGAACCCTCATGTTTTTCAAGGAACCACTTCTTAATGGAACTCATGCACACACACACACACACACTAGATCTCATTTGTACACCGAGGTTTTGACCTCTCGTTCTCAAACTAAACTTACCTTGAGAGACCTTAACTTCCATAGTGTTGGGACACCTTAATAAAGAGGCCAATGAGCCCCACATTAGCAAAAACTAAAGAAAAAGTGAAAAAAAAAAAAAGAAAAGGAATAGAAAAAAATATATGAAAAAGAAAGAAAAATAGATAAATGTGAGTTGTTCCAATCTAATCCCTGCACAGCTGAGGCCTTTCAGCCTAATGCCCTAAGCCAACTAACCGGAGTCATTGACTTCACCGTCGTTACATGGACCTGATGAGGTCTGGCCTCGCAAGTAGGTGCTTTAGTTTTCTAGTTAAATGTTCGGCTAAGTTCGAGGGAACTTAACACCAGCTCCCTTAACCAATCAAGCGGGAGTCGCCAATGGATCCACGCTACATGGACACTCTTCTAGAACACCTTAGCATTGCATCCTACTTTCTAGTTATTGTATTGAATAAAAGGAGCGTTCTTAGCCTATTTTTTTATTTTCTTTCAAATGAGTGAGTTGAGTTTGGTTGAAAAGTGTCTTGGAACCTCCGTCTACATTTGAGATCTACCATACCATTTTCACGGAGTCCCTTTTGGAATGAGTCATTGAGAAATTGAGGGCAAAGTTTATTTGCTCACCATGCCCATAGATACCTTTGGTTTTAAAGATTTAAATGCTGGGATCCCATGGTGGCTATATTATTTCCATAGAACTTTGTCATGGTATTCTCCTAACTTGTTGCTAGCACTATTCTCTCTACTCATATTTGTTTTAATGTAATATATGGTGTGTGTTTTCCTTTCTTGAGGACAAGCAAACGCATTTAAGTTCGGGGGGTGTGATGAGTATCTTAACACCATTTGTCCCCATGTTTTTCTTAGGTTTTAATAGTTCTATGACATACATAAGTGTCCTAATGTTATATTTTCTTAATTTTGTGATTAGGCAAACTATTGAGTGAAAACGAGCCGGAAACGAAATAAATCGAAGAAAATAGGCAAAGCCATCAAGGAGTCACAGAAAATATGTGATCATTTCACCTACGTGATGTCCTTCTATGGCTCCTCATTGGCATAAGGTCTGTGACTCGGAAGTTTTCCTAGACACCAAGATCGCGTGATTTGGAGTCCGGATGAAGTTACGAATTTCGAAGTGGAGGCAGCCAAAGGCCGAATAGTTTCTCAAACGACGGCCGCCTCTCTAAAGCATCAAGAAAAATAGTGGAAATCACACTCAAAGATGGATTTCTCCATGCTATAGCGTGAGAATCATCACACTCTTAACATGAGAATCACTCACGCTTTAGCGTGAGAATCCTGCCTCACACTTTAGCATGAGCTTCCTCACGCCTAGCATGGTTTGGTCTTCACTCCTAGTAGCTTTTTATTTTCGCCACAGTCAGAAAGCACCAAATCCATCATGCTACAATGCGATGCCGAGGCCCATATTTTTTCCGCGACGCCCATCTTGTATGCCTTTCCTCAATTTTTCGCCATTAAAAGGGATAATTTAGGGCATTTTAGGGAGGGGGGCCGTTTTTTGAGGTTTGAAGTCGACAAAGTGGGAGGCCCTCTAGGGTTCCTCCTCTCTTAAGGTTTTGACCCTTCTTAGGGTTTAGTCAGTAGCTGGGGGAGAGACAAATTTGAGGAAGAAGAAGATGATGGAGAAGAAAAAGAGAGCTTCACTTCCAGATTTGCTTTCTTTCTTTCCTTTTTCATTCCACTTTCTTTTAATGGTTGTATTTCTTCTTCCATTTGTTTTCTTAGGGTTTAGATGTAGCCAAAGACAAGTTTCTATAGAAGACTTCTAATTTCTATCGATTTATGTTTTATTTCATATTTATGTTGAGTATTTCATTTGATTTTAATGCTTGTGGGTATTTAGCACATTTGCATGAATTGTGGTTTGATTCAAGATCCGAGAGGTGAGAGTTAAAATTAGACCATGGATGATTTACCAACTAATTATCATGAGGTAGAGATATAAATGAGATTAGGTGTGGTATTAGGGTTTCTTATGTTCAATGCTCCTTTAGAAATATGGGGTTGAGCAGAGATGCAAAATACTTGGTCCTAAGGGTAGTGTGTGGATGCTCGAGAGAGATTCCCATAAACAATAGTGAAATTTCCATTTTCATGATGAAATAAATATTGATTAATTGGGGTGGTGTCTACGGTGTCTACGGACTCTGGACTTTGATCACGTGATCTTGGTGTCTACGGAAAGCCCTCTGAGTTTAGAATCTGCCCATGTCAATGAGGGATCTATAGAAGGACATCACACAGGTGAAATTATCACATGTTTGACACTACTGGATGATGACTTTACCGATTTTTCTTTGATTTCTCTCGTTTCCGCTCAATAGTTGCACTAATCACAAAATTAAGAAAATATAGCATTAGGACACTTATTTATATCATAGAACTACCAAAACCTAAGAAAAATATGGGAATAAAATGAGTATTTAAGATACTCATCAACGGCCAATTTGTCTAAGGCTTGGCCAATATAGCTCTTATACCTCCTCCTTTACTTTCAAGTCCAATGGTGGAGGTGGCTACCTAAAAGGTCGGGGAATTTGTTACCCTTTATTAGTACCTACCCCTAAGGCGGCTGGAATAGTGCCTTATGTGCCTTCATGCGCAGTTAATCGCCAGATACAGCCCACACTGCACATCCAGTTGGTGTTACCAAATAACCTTCGAGGAGCTAGTGTTCTAACAAGATTAGAACGTTCGCCATTAACATGCATCGAATTTCCATCCTTTCTCATATGGGGAGGAAGATAGCAATTTTCAACCTGTATAGGTGAGATGTGAGATTCACCTACTTCCTGAAAATTCCTGAGGTGTTGCCCCCTGAGCTCATCAGATAATTGCCTTGTAGGTTGAGAAGCAACTTCTTGTTTCTGTTGTCAAACAATTCCTATGATTGGGTCTCTCAAGATATTTACCTCGACTACAAGATTGCTGCTCGCTTCTCTTCCACAATGGCCTTAGCTTGTTCTTGCATCACGACCTTGGCTTGATCAGCCATGGCTGTGGTTTTTTCAACCATAGCTTTGACTTGGTCAACCATAGCCTTGGTTTGTATAGCCATTCTTTATTCTAGACATTGTAAGGTCATCAAGGTTTGGTTCTTCAGTACTTCAATCAACGCTTGAAATTCCTCAATTGCAATAAGGAAATTGATAGGTACATCTACATTACCTATGTCTGCTTCTTGCCTAGTTGGGTTGTTTGATGCATGTTCCTATTGGAGAAAACTTACTACATTTTTCTCTAGTTGTTCCACCATGGTTGGAACTAGTCCTTCCTATGTTGTTCCTACAATATCATATCCTCGAGGTTCCTTGAGATTCCAAAATGATTTTACTTCTCAACTCTGGTGGCCTCAATGAAGATAGGTCCCACCAGGTATGCCAAAAATACATTGTGGTGATTTTGTGATTTTCACATAAACATACAAAATAAAAGCATGTGGTTGCGGGCATGCCATGAAATCAAAGCAGCTCAAACCTACATTATGAGTGTTAGTTAAAACTAATAATATGTGGTCCATCAAGAATATTTATAAACATGGAGGGTGGTACCATAAAATATGGTGAATGAAGAAATTACATGATAAAGTTGTTTATCCTTTTATAACACTGAAGATGTTGATTTTAGTGATGAATACTAAAATTAGAAAGTAACAAACTAAATAATGAATCATTCTTAAATGAAGTGGATGTTATAACCACATAAAGATCTTTTATACAGTGTTTAGTATGAAATGTTCAACTTCTAATTTATCTAATATTTCAAGTTTGCTTTAATTGATGTAAACTATGAGCCAAGGGGGAGAATATTATCTGGCTTTGTTGAGTGGTTCATGTTTTACATAAATATGTTAAAGTATTTAAGTTTGTAGATAAATTTATAATCACTGCAAACAGGTTTCATTATTGAAAGAAAACAAGAGAAATTATTGCATTATAATGTAAATGTCTTTCTCTCACATGATTCAGGCTACATATATCATGAATGTTTTTTGATCAAGAAACCATTATCATTAGTGATAGACTAAAGATTTAGTAAACAAAATCATATTATATTCTGATAAATATTATTTCCTAACTGATTAATGTATCAAGCTATGAAACAAGATCCAAAATTTTAAGATAAATATATATTATATAATATTTGGTATATAGATGTCCATATAAAGTGAATAATGAATCGTTTGATAGGTCGAATTTGATTAGATAATATTATGTATTAGATATCCTTATATGAAATTGCATGTATGTTAGATTGTCCTCATAATACACTTTATATTTAATGGTTTTGGGATATCAAATGGATTGAAATTATCCTGATATAGGAACTTTAATGATTCATGCTTTCTATTTGCTTTCAGAATCTATTATGTTGAATAATAGTTGAAAATTTTACCTTTGTCATTTATTCCTATTAATTGATGATTATATAAAAGAATGATGTAAAGGTATGATAATCCTCAACTATCAAAATATGTATTGTGTCATAATTTGTCACAAATTATGGATTATGGTTGTGGAATATTATTTTTAGGACTTGGGGATTTGTCAACCTTACATCTAAGTTGTTAAAAGAATAAATTCCAATATTATTTCTCTTTCAACAACAAATATTCATTGATTATTGAGGACATAGATTATTGCTTTGTTGTTGTATATGAGATAATTCGTAAACAAGAGTGTTAAATTTATTAATTACATGTACAACTTATATTTGGGGATTTAATGAAAGGAGTATCACTAGACGTTGAATGTCACGTGAAAGATTGGAGTCTTAGGCACATTATGGTATTAGTTTCATGATGATTGTTTATTTGACACTTTAAGTTTATTTACTTATTGTTTCATATAAATTTTATAAATCCTCGTTTTTGTATGATGAGCAGAGGCTATGAATACATTATGTAAATTAAATAGATTTGTTCATGACAAAGACATTATTGTTGGACCATTATCGAATGCCTTATTACATTTCATATCAAGTGCAAGACTAGTATTGTGATACATGGAAGGGATTATGTCGATAAAGTGGCATACAACCGCTATGATCCTTATAATTTTCTTTGCTTAATAATTACTTTACGATGTGACCAATATGAGGATGAATTTATTTTATATATGCGCATTATGTCTATTATTAAACCACAATGGTAAATTATACACATGGGCCAAGTGGGAGAATGTTAGAATCTCTTTTTTATGAAAATGTTAACTTTCCTTTTACGAGCCCAAACATGAGCCACTAACATGGAAAGACAAGGACCCTTTAATAAAATAAAGAAAGTATCTTGGGTCAATATTTGTCAAAGGTAATTTCTTGTTACCTTGATGGAATGTAAATGAAGAGAAGTCCAAGCATAGGAACCTGTCTTCTTCAATCCATACTTAGAGTTTTCTCTCCACAAACAAGGTTTGTCAAACATTGAAGGGGTCCAGAGGGAGAAACTAAACTTTGGTGATATTCGCTGGAGGCTAACTACGTTTGTCATGGTTCAAAGTAAGGACTTTTGTTTTATTTATTATAGAAAATCATGTTGTTCAAAGATCTTGGCTATCATGTTTATGCATTATTTTGATCTTGGCTATCATGTTTATACACTATTTGATAAACAAAAAGTTAAAGCTTACAGAAAATTCGAATAGCGGGTGGCGATTGGTCGGTTATTCATTTCAAATATGAACGGCTTAGTATTTTTTGTTTTCTGTGGAGTTCTGGGGCATACAGATAAATCTTGTAACATGCTGTTTCAGAAAGGTGTAGATGTAGTAAACGCGAATGGAATCTGGTTGAAAGGCTTTGGCAAGGCGGTTGAGGGGATACTGTGGGTGAACGGTGGTTGCAAGATTGGTCGGGAGGAGGATGGGAAGTTGAGTGTGTTAGCGCGGAAACTCTTCGGGCTTCATAGTTTGACCGGATTACATCATTCCTGTAGTAGTGGCAGTGGTATGTCAAAGTTGAAGCAGGAACCCGGACAAGGATGGGCAGATTGACTCAGTTGGGTTGGTCACCAATCGGCTTGAGGACAATTGCAGTCAAGGATATGAATCACTGGGCTATGTGTTGGGTTATACAGAAGAGTTTAAGGGTTGAGAATGATGATCAAGATATACCAGATAATAGGAAGAGAAGGAGAGGTTCCTCAGATATTGTTGTGGCGCATGGGGTAGATAGTGGTTTTCCTGTTTTCCAATTGGCATGGTCTGATTTTCAGACCTGCCGACAGTGGCTTTTCTAAAACTGCCGAGGCTTGGGCAACCATCCATCAGTTCGAAATTTAATTGAGTTAGTCAAAACTCGGAAGTCTACGGTTGTTTTTCTCTGTGAAACGTTGGTGCATGCTACTAAAATAGAGGAAATTCGTTGTTTGTTGAAGTTTGAAAGGGTTTTCGCTGTGGATAGACTTGGTCGGTGGTGGTTTGGCGGTTCTTTGGTATCAGGCTGGGATCTCAGTATTGGGATACTCCTCAAATCATATAGACTTATTAGTTCAAGAGGTTGGGGTTACCACATGGAGATTCACGGGGTATTATGGGTTCCCCGAGAGGGAAGGGAATTTCTCCGTTTTCTTCACTCACGGTCTGATATGTCATGGTGTGTTGCAGGTGACTTTAATGATATGTTTAATAATAATAGTAATAATGATAATAATAATAATAGTAACAAAAGGTTAACAAGTTAAATGAAATCGCAATCTTAAGAAAATAATACTTTTGACAAATGAATATAAAACCACTAATTCTAAAGCGAACGAAAATTAATATGATGGGAGCCAAGTGATGTGTCTGAGGCCTAGATCAAAAAAGAAAAAGAAAATCTGATGGGAGTTTGTGTGAGAGAAATTAAATCATCAGTTAAATCTGATAGGAGTTTGTGTAAAAGAAATTAAATCATGAATCTAAAAGAAATGATCGTGTTTATTGGCATTAAACACAAAAGCTAAATCAATAAGTGATCAAAACATGACACTTAAGAAGAGAGCGTGAAAGACTCATACAAATAAATCGATGCACCTAGTTCAACTTCTCCTGAATCAACTCTTCATATAAAGACAAACACAAATTCCAAAGTCTCCACTGCTAACACGAAGAAAATCATGAGTGATATATATATATATATATATATATATATATACTATATATATATATATACCATATATATATATATATAGATACCTCCCTTTTTTTTTATGGTCCCTCTCTGATAGTCTCTCTTCTATCTATTCTGTTTTCCTCTCCCCGATCGTCTTCCTTCCCCCTTCTAAATGTAAAATTCTTCTTTCCAAAACAAAATCTAATCAAATCAAAATAATCAAATGAAAGTAAAAATCAGTTAAAATAAAATAAATAAATAAATAAAAAAGAAAAAAACTAAATCTAAGCTTAAATTTAAAGTCTACAAATATACATTATAAAATTTATTAAATATTAATAGAATTAGGATTACAAAAAAATATTAATAGATTACTTTGTTTTATAAGCAAATAAAACATTTTACCCCATACGGGAAAACTATATCCCTAATATGCTGTTTGGCTCAAAGAGAGAGATTTACCTGGTTCGTCTCTCTACTCCGATGGCTTGGTTCTGTTGGAGGCTGATCAGAGAGAAAACTGAAACTGGCTCGGTTCTATTGGAGGCTGATCAGAGGGAAAACTGAAACTGAAACTGAAAATTTATTAATGCAACTGTATTCTATTACCAAACAGACGGTGAACTACATAACTCTACTTATATATAAATATAAAGATGGGAATTACAGCTCGTGTTCAGGAGGATTTCTAGAATGGGCATCAAGCTGAAAGTGAGACTCACATGCATGCTGCCATGGACACGTGAAACGCGGCTGTATTTGTATGCTCATCATCCCCCTCAAGTTAGAGCTGGGTGATGAGAGTCAATAAGCTTGACTTGGATATACAACGGAAGAAGAGAGGGCCAGCAAGTGATTTTGTGAAAACGTCAATCAACTGATTAGCGAAAGAGATATGTTGAGGAACAAGAAGCTCAGCCTTGAAGTTGTCACGAACCAGGTAGCAATCAATCTCCAAATGTTTGGTGCGTTCATGAAAAATCGGATTATGAATGATGTACAAAGCAGCTTGATTGTCACAATGAAGAGGAATGAGGAGAGAAACTAGCACGTTGAACTCTTGTAGAAGAGAGGCACACCACTGTGTTGGATATAGTGAATGAAATGCATGACATTCACTGGATAATTCTTTGTTCTTAATTCTTTCGATTTCAGTTATAAGAAATAATTATTTGGATTTCAGTTATAAGAAATAATTATTTGGATTTCAGTTATAAGAATTTAATGACACTCAATGAATGATATTATTAATGACATTGATGAATAATTTATTTGAGTCTAGCGATTTGGGAAGCCAAGTTTGGCATTCCAAAAGTCAAAATCTCTCCTTTATATAAAGGTTAATCGGTATTTGTGCGAAAGAGGTCATCAAGGGTGCCTCAAAGATCGTAGTCTTGGTTTTCCTTCCTTTCGTCCTTTGTCGGTGATGAGCAAACACACATCATCGGTTCGCCGGGTGGCGGCGTCTTTTTGTCGACCATTCGGCGCGGGTTTTATCACTGGAGACGGAGAGATCTCAAAGCACCAGCGGAAGGCGAATTTGTCTTAAGGAAATTGTGAATTTCTGAGACTCGGTTGTTTCTCCAACGTTATATTCCCCTCCTTTCTTATTGATTTAATTTATTTTGGTTTTGAATAACCATTATTTTGCGGCATTATGTGTATGTTTGCTTGGAATGTCGAGCAAGCGGTTTTATGCATTCCCGGGTTTCTCACAATGAGAGCGATTTGTTCTTCTGTTCCAGGCGTCACATGTGGTGGTGGCAGGCTCACGATGTTCTCCTCGGTCAAGAGTGAAATCACACTTTGTTTCTTGGTCTTCCAAGAAATAAGGGCGGAGCCAAGAAAAATGCAAAATCTCAGATGATGATTGAGCGGCAGTGCAGGCGGGAAGCCCGTCCATAGAGAAAATGCCTCGGCAGAAGAGAGTTATCAGTAGGGTAAAACAGACCCAATGATGGAGATGATTTGAGATAACGTAAAATATGAAGAGCAACATCCCAGTGTAATCATCGTGGAGAAGCAACAAATTGACTAAGTTGTTGCTGTATATAGATATTAGGACGTATGAAGTTGAGGTATAACGGGTGGCCGATAAGATCTGATATGGCCAGAATGTACTAGTCGTAAGAGAGGCGAGTCCTATTGGGACTTTGGTATCTATAAAATCCTTAAGTGAATGAAAATGTGTGTCGCGCCTTGACAGAGACACCTGCTTGGTTTCACTGCTTTTCGAACCCACATGTACCTTTCGTGGAGACCTTCGCGTCATACTTATACTCCCGTTTTTCCCATTTTTAAGATTGACAATACAAAATATTCTCCTCACTTCACTGCATATCATTCATTTTTGTGCGATTGTTCTGCAAGTTGAGTTCGTCGGGGTCCTCCGATCCCACACGTACCTTCGGAAGAAGCAGAACAGATTTATCTGAGAGCGATTATGCAGTATCACCGATGAGTTGAGGGGCGAGTCGTTTTAAGGACCTGGCGTTATCGTTGGGCTCATATCTACTTTCTAATTGTTTATGCTGGGTTTGTTTTCTTCAAATATTTTTGTTTTTTGGTTTTAGCCGAACCACAGGCTACAATCTTCGAGGCCCAATTCCGTTTTTTTGTTTAGTTTACATTTTCATTTTTATTTCGAACATTTTTTTCGTTTTACATTAAAATGTTTGTGCTTTATGCTTTCGCTTTTTGTTGATATAGACGTTTCTGCTTTCTACTCTGTTCATTTTACATTAAAATATTTGTTTTCAAATATTTTTTTTATCTTTGTTACAGTTTGAAAAACTATAACAAATATTTGCTTTCAAATTACACCTTGTGTTTTACATTAAATCTTTGTATAGTTGATTGAAATATTTTTTTTTCGTTTACGTTCTAGTATTCTGATTTGATTATTCTGATTTTAAAATTGAAGCTGTAAGTCTTTTATTCTGATCTTCATTTCTCGTGTCGGTAACAAATGCTATCGGAGTTCTGGCTAGATTGATGCGATTTAGAACAATTTTGTAAACAGTTTACAGTGTTACGGTCAAAATTTCGTTTCGTTTCTATACGGTAAACAGTTTTTCGTTTCTGTTCTAGTATTACAATTTCGGTATTATAGAAAAAAAAAAATTTGTTACAGTTTTACATTGATTATTACAAAAATTTACAGTTTTTCGTTTCTCTGACTTTTCATTTGTTCACGCATACGAAATTTGACTCGAAACATTTTGTTTGCATGATAAATCAAATTTATTTATGAAATTTGACTCAAGCTATTTTTTACGTCTTTGTGATTTTACATTAAAACATTTGTTATAGTTTATTCAAATTTTTTTTTTCATTTCTCTACTGCGGTTTTTTCGTTTCTGTTGTATTCAAATTTTGAAGACGAAATTTGACTCTATTTGTTTCTGTATTCAAATACTTTTTTTTTACTGCAGTTTCACACTAAAATATTTGTTTCTATATTCAAATAGTGTTCTGTTTTTATCTGTCAGAAATGGCTTCGCCTTCGACTCGGGTTAACCTTATTCCAAATCATGGAGAAAAGCCGTAAAGTTATTAGTGCAGATTTCAAGAGATAGCAACAAAGATGTTGTTCTATCGACCTTGAACAGCGGGTCCTCAATGAGGATGGTCCTAATTTGGACGTTGGAGAGACAGATAAAGAAAAGTTGGTTGCTGTGGATGCATGGAATCACTCTGACTTCTTGTGTCGCAACTATGTCCTCAACGGTCTGAAAAATACTCTCTATAACATATAGTATTTGAAAAGCGGCTAAGGAATTATGGGATAGTACGGACAAAGTACAAAACCGAATCTTGGGTTGAAGAAATTCATTGTTGGTAAATTTCTGGACTTTCAAGATGGTTGATTCCAAGACCGTCTTAAGTCAGGTTCAAGAGCTTCAAGTGGTTGTGCATAATATTCATCTTTGAAGGGAATGACTCTAAGTGAGACATTTCAAGTGACATTCATTGGCATCACCATCTGAGCGGTTCAAAAAATTATCTCAAACACGAAAAGAGGCTGTCACTTGAAGACTTGATTGTTCGGTTGAGAGTTGAGGAAGACGATAGGTTAATGCGAGAAGAAAGTTGGAAAGAATCTAGAAGTTTCAAGAGATTGACATTGTTGAAGGATCTAAAACCCAACAAGAAGAGGAAAATGCGGCAAATGCAGGAGATGGATTGACAAGGCCTAAAGAGTTCGTTGGCAAGTGCTTCAAGCGTGGCAAGTGCGGACATCGAGCTAAAGACTCTGAGCCAAGAAGCAACAGAAAGCGCGGGTAATATGGTGGAAAGATCTCCAATGGTGTTGATGATATCAATCCTAAGCTGCTATGATATCCAGGAGTGTAATATGGCGGGGGAAACCCCCAGAGTGGTGAATTGATCTTGGGCTGACTCGTCACATCTGTGCAAAACAAATCGATGTTTCATCCTACCTGGCCCAGTGGGGTGATGAAAAACTTTATGGAGTAATTTCGTAAACCTCCCCAAGGTTGAAGATTGTGGAAAGATTGCTCTAAAGATGACATCCGGAAAGATTGTGACACTAATTAATGTTACTTGCATGTGCGGATGTTCGCAAATTTGGTGTCGGAGCTCTCCTTGCAAGAATGGCTTCAAGTTGGTTTTGTATCGGCGTGAGTTTATGCTCTCAAAAAATGAATGTATGTAGGAAAGGGTTATCGAGTGATGGTTTTGGTCAAGCTAAATGTAATAGTAATTTTAACCAAGGATGGTTGAATAAGTTGCTTCCTTCTTATGTGCTTGAGTCTTCTAACATTTGGCATGCTGAACTAGGACACGTTAACATAAGTTAATAAAGAAATTAATGAATATGGGATACATTTGCCAAGTTTGATTGTCCAGTGAGAAATGCCAAGTATGTGTTGAATCTACGTCTAAAGAGCCCCCTTTCCACTCTGTATATAATAGAGTTTAGGAGACCTTTTAGATTTAATACACATAGATATGTCGAATGTAAATCAATAAGTCGATTGGTAATAAGTATTTTATTACCTTTTATAGATGGCTTGCTGTGATGTTATGTTTACTTGCTTAGTAGCAAAGATGATTGTGAATGCTTTTAAGACTTATAAGGCCGAAGTTGAAACTTAGTTGAACAAGAAAATTAAAATCATAAGGAGTGATAGAGGAGGTGAATATGAATTTCCATTTGAGGAAATTTGTATCGAGTTTGGTATCGTTCACCAAATGATTGCTCCTTATACACCACAATCTAATGGAGTGGCGGAAAGGAAAAACCGGTCTTTAAAGGAAACAATGAATGCATTGTTAAATAGTTCCGATTTACCACAGAATTTATGGGGGGAAGCTGTTTTGACGACGAATTTTATTTTAAATAAAGTACCCCACAGAAAGATACATCAAACTCCATATGAGAAATGGAAAGACAGAATGCCTAACTTGAATTATCTCAAAGTGTGGGGGTGTTTGGCTAAGGTTGCGGTTCCTAAGCTTAAAAGGTTAAGGTAGGATCAAAATTTGTTGGTAATGTTTTTATCGGATATGCTCATAATAGAAATACATATCATTTTCTTGTTCACAAGTCAGAGATCCCAAATATACATGTCAATACGATCATTGAATCAAGGGATGCTTCGTTCTTTGAAAATATATTTCTGTATAACATAGTATATGAGTCAATTGATAATAATAAGAGGTCTCGAAGTCTTGTATCTAGAAGTGATCCAATGGAGGATGAACCTAGACGCATTAGTAAAGACAAGAGTTCACGTCTCTTTGGACCTAATTTCTTAACGTATGCAATTTGGAGAATGAGCCTCGGACATTCAAAGAAGTTGTGACTTCGCCAGAAGCCCCGTTATGGAAAGAAGCTATCAATAGTGAAGTTGAATCCATCTTGTCAAATCATACATGGAAATTGGTTGACCTTCCTCCTGGTAATAAACCACTCTGATATAAGTGGATTTTGAAGGAAAATGAAGCGGATAGTTGCTATTGATAAATATAAGGCTAGGCTTGTAGTATAAGGATACAAGCAACGAGAAGGTCTTGACTATTTTGACACTTATTCACATGTTACTAGAATTACATCTATAAGGATGCTAATTGCTATAGCAGCTGTGTATAAGCTTGAAATCCATCAAATGGATGTGAAAACGGCCTTCTTAAACGGAAATTTGGAAGAAGAAATATATTTGAAACAACCCGAAGGGTTCATTGTTCTAGGACAAGAGCAAAAAGTATGTCAACTTATCAAGTCCTCTATCAGTTGAAACAAGCACCAAAACAATGGCATCTTTAAGCCGACGAGTCATGTTGTCAAATGGTTTCAAGATTAATGAGTGCGATAAATGTGTATATGTTAAGCAAACTCTGAATTGCTTTGCCATTTTATGTCTATATGTGGACGATATGCTTATAATAGGCAGCGATGGTAAGACTATTAAGAAAATCAAATGCTTGCTTGCAAGTAAATTTGAAATGAAAGATATGGGGGTCGCTGATGTTATTTTAGGAGTTAAAATCCATAAGACATATGGAGGATAAGCTCTATCACAATCCCATTATATTGAAACGATTCTTGGAAAGTGCAAGAATCTAGATATTGTACCGATGAACTTGATGAATGTTAATTTACACGCTACAGAATGCGGGTGAAAACAAAGCTACCGAAAATGAGTGCGGCTAGTATCTTAGAGCGGTTTAATGTATGTCATGAACTGTAGGCCAGACATAGCTTGTGCGGTTAGCAAGCTAAGTCGATTTACAGTTAGTCCAAATGAAAATCATTGGAAAGCTATGAAATGTTTATTGGGCTACTTAAGGCATACTCAAGATTATGCTTTGCATTACGGAATATCATTAGTACTTGAAGAGGATCTTGTGATGCAAATTGGATACTTAGAGCACTAAAGACACAAAATCAACAAGTGGATATGTATTCACACTTGGTGGGATGGCAATGTGTGGAAATCATCCAAGCAAGCTTGTATTGCGAGATCCACTATGGAATCGAGTTTATTGAAGTTTGGACAAAGCTAGGTGAAGAAATGAGTGGCTTGAAATTTCTTGGAAGATATTCTAATTGGCACAAGCCGATTGCCCATTGTATACATTGTGATAGTCAAGCGGCAATAGGAAAGGGGCAGGAATGTCATGTATAGCAGTGAATCTCGACACATACGTCGAAGACATGACAAAGTAAGACAACTTCTTTCTAATGGGATTTATCACCATTGACTATGTAGTGAAAAGATAATGTGTGGATCCATTGAAATGAAAAGGCCTAACTAGAGATGGTTGCAAAGACGCCCGAGGGGAATGGGTTTAGGCCTCTAAACAAGTCATCTTAGCGGACACCCTACCTAGTTGACTGGCGATCCCAGGATCTAGGTTCAAAGGGACAACTAAGTTATGAAGACGGTGTAGAGTACTGTCAAATTTGTTTTACCCATTTCCGGATAAAGACAGTATTAATATGTGAGGGTTAAGAAAAAGCTTTTAATGATTATGAAACTATATGTTCAAAAATCACCTATGTGAGTGTGAAGTGAGGGCCGCTTCTGTGAGAATTGCAAAGGCCGAATTCTCTAAAACACTCATGAGACCGATTCATGGCTAGCTTGAACTAGCAGTGAGGCAATTTTGTTCGAAAAAGTTGTATGATTTCTATTGTCTGAAGCACACGAGAAAGGTCGACGGTTCAAAG